>CANNZV010003558.1:40000-59897 GCA_947561585.1 Caprella mutica
TTACCAAGCTGAAAGGCCACTGCAGAACCCTTTGCAATCAATAAGCTACGAACTTCGACCCAAGATAGCCCATTTTCACAAACACTTCGTACAATGATACGAAAGGCCTCAGGCGCAACCATATAAAACCCAAACAATAAGTGATACCACCAAAACCCTCCAATACATGACAATAGTCATACTACTTTTAGCCGTCCTGATACCAAAAGCCTGTAATTGACTACAAACCAAGCTTTCAACCAACGCTCTCCCTACACCTAACTCTTCCAATACAGCTGAATCACGCTTTTAGCGCCATACAGATCGCCATCCGGATAGAGAGTCACATTAGCTATCATTAAACCTCACCCTGATCCACCCCACGAATATCGGACACCTCGAGAAAGGAGTATTATTCCCATCCAGAGGTAAATGATATGAGCAAGAAAAAAGCATCCTACACACGCCATAGCAGCGAATTTAAAGTCGAAGCACTGAAACTGGCAAAAGAGGTCGGTGTAGCCAGTGCGGCCCGCCAACTCAGTCTGCACGAATCCCAACTTTACAACTGGCGTAAGCAGGCAGAACATCAGCGTACAGTCACTGATCGTGAGTCCGCTTTAGCGACAGAAAATGCCCGGTTGAAACGCGAACTGGCTCAGGCCCGTGAGGAAATTGCCATTGCAAAAAAGGCGGCCACCTACTTCGCGAAACAACTGCCATGAAATATGAATTCATCGCAGCCCATGCGTCGGTTCACAGCATTGATGCACAGTGCTGTTTTCTTGGCGTATCGCGGAGTGGGTACTATCAATGGAAGCAAGGTAAACCTGTCAAGTTAAAGGCATGGCAGAACACACTGGATCAACGGGTAAATGCCTGTTTTTATGAGTTTAAAGAATGCTACGGTGCCGTTCGTATTCACCGTGAGCTGTGTGAAACCCACGGCTGGCATTATACCTCAAAAGCATTGAAAAAAGCCTGAAAAGACAAGCGCTGGTGGCAAAGGCAGCGAAGAAATTCAAAGCAACAACGAACAGTAAACACAGCCTACCTGTTGCAGATAACTTACTGGAGCAGAACTTTAATGCTAATCAACCCAATGAGAAATGGGTGCAGGATATTACTTATCTCTGGACGGCTGAGGGTTGGCTCTATCTAGCCGTTGTCATTGATTTGTTTTCACGTCAGGTAGTTGGCTGGTCAATGTCAGAGCGTATGACCGCAACACTGGTATGTGATGCCTTACAAATGGCCCTGTTCCGGCGACGTTTCCCGCCGGGCGTGGTGGTACACTCTGATAGAGGGAGTCAATATTGCTCACGTGATTTCCAGGATTTGCTGGCTGAAAATAAACTACTGTGTTCCATGAGTGCCAAAGGGAATTGCTATGATAACGCTTGTGCTGAAAGCTTCTTTCATTCACTCAAGGTAGAGGCCATGCACGGCGAAATCTTCACAACACGCGCCTGTATGAGGCAGACCGTATTCGAATACATTGAAACGTTTTACAATACTAAGCGTAGGCATAGTCATAATGACTACATTGCACCAAGGCTGTTTGAACAAAATTTTTACA
The DNA here is from genome assembly GCA_947561585.1 of Caprella mutica. NCBI lineage: Eukaryota > Metazoa > Arthropoda > Malacostraca > Amphipoda > Caprellidae > Caprella > Caprella mutica. Next base: position 41,559 of record CANNZV010003558.1, read on the forward strand.
ACAAACTCCCTTCTTAAGCTGTCCGTAATTTGTGGGGTGGATCACCCTTCTAAGCATTCTGAAGGCGGAGTATTTTACCGGCAAACAAAACATTCTGGCAGAGCACAGCTTATTCACCCAAATTAAACTAGACACCACTCAGGCTTCAAGAACTTCAAAGCATACTTTTTAATGGCTAATATCATTTTGCTAACTTTGCACAAGGATTAATGCCAAGTGTGTAACACACCCTCACCGAATCACTGATCAAAACCGCAAACCGTAAATGAGTAAAATTACAACACACCAACTTACAGATGCTCATACACCTAATTTATTAGCACGGCATACAATATACAAATCTGAAGTAATATGATCAAAGCCAGCCTTAATGGGCAAGCCAAAGCCTTTATTGATTTCCAGCACACTGACTTTACAACCCAAACTCCTTCAACTCGAGGCTCTATTACCCATAAATCACCTATAAGCAAAACCATCAAATAACCACCAAAGATTGACATTAATTCAGTTTTGCCCTAAAAAGCGGTCTGTGCTTATCACGAAATGCTTTTATTTATAGGCTTTCATGGTGCTTTACGAGTTAAGTGATAGTTAAACAACATGCAATGCCAAAGACCACTAAAAGTACAATTCAGTACTCATTAAGTCGCTTTTGGCTAGCCTTCTTACACCGTTTGTTGCTGTAATATTAGTAATAAGAGGTGGAGGGACTTGCATACATGGAGTTGCTACATTGTTAAATTCTGGACGAAAGCCCAGTCTCCAATACAAAAACAACAAAAAATGGAGCCAGGCCATGGAAAGATATAATCTTCCAACGGGCGGTATTGATGTCATTATTAGTGGAGGAAATAAAATCCCCCACAGAGAAACTGTTAATGCCGTTTCCCCAAATACACAGCTACCTGAGCGTGGACAGGTACCGAACATTCGCAAGAGAAGACCGTTACGTTACCTTGTAACGCGCTCACTTGTTTTGGTAGGTACTTTTGCGTTCATTGGCAATATCCCTGTCTATTCAAAAATTCCTACGCCAACATATGCCGAAGAAGAGCAGCACTTTGCGGCGGAAACACTTCTGGGCAGCGACTCTCCACTGGGAGCACGCCCCCCTGTTGATGACGACCTGGTAGAACTACATCTCCCGGCAGCCATCGAAACCTATGCCGGACATGAACTAAAAGCCCTGCCTTCAGCAAACACTGGCCGATGGGAATTACTTCATGTTGCAAGAGGTGAAACGCTTCAGGATATCCTTACCCCCCTAAAAGTCGCCACCAAAACATCGGATCTTCTTCAGGATGAGTCTGTCAAAAAAGAACTCACCCAACTCAAGTCTGACAAAAAGATCCTTGTCCAGATCAACGGAAGAAAGATAGAACAGCTCATTTACGCCACAGGAAAGCGCAAAGCTTTTATCGTCTCACTCCAAGACGGTAGCTACACTGGCAAATGGGATAATGACCTTTTTGAAGAGCAACATAACCGCATAGCATTCACTATACGCAACCCATTTCATTATGATGCGAATAAAGCTGGCTTACCTGTATCAGTCACCCGACAACTGACTAAAATCTTTAAAAAGGATGTCAATTTCCACCGCATAAAAATTGGCGACCAAGTCAGTGTTATCTTTGAAGATTACTATTACCAGAGCGAACGGATTTTTACCGACAAAGTACTTGCCGCTGAATTCAATCATCGTAATGACATCCACCAAAGAGTTCGCTTCACCATGGGTGGAGACAAAGAACTTTACCTTAAGCCTAATGATGATGTGGAAATCAAGCAGGTAGCCTTCAATCGCCACCCATTAAAAGGCGGACGACTGTCTTCAGGCTTTGGTATGCGCCGCCATCCGGTATTGCGTAAACGCCGCATGCACTCTGGCGTAGATTTTGCCGCACCACGCGGAACACCCATTTATGCCACAGGTGATGGCAGAGTGAACTTTGTGGGACGCAAGGGCGGTTATGGCAAATCGATAGAGCTTCGTCACGGCGGCGGCATTGTCACCCGCTACGGCCACATGTCAAGATACAAAAAAGGCCTTCGTAGCGGAGCTAAAGTCAAACGTGGTGACGTTATCGGCTACGTAGGATCAACAGGCAGGTCGACAGGTAACCATGTTCATTATGAGTACCACGTAAATGGCAAGCCTCAAAACCCAATGAAGGTTAAACTTCCAAAGAAAGGTATTTTGACTGCTAAAGAAATGAAGGACTTCAAGCGCTTATCAAAGAACATGAGTTACCAACTCATAAAACTTCGTGATACAGCCTCCATCGAACGCAACGTCAGCCAACAATTCGGCGGTTAACCCACAACTACCATCGGGCCAGACAAATCAGACTACTCTGGCCCGAACACCCTCTTGTTAAGCCCTTCCCCCGCCTCCATCAGAAATTTATCACCGCCAAACCTCTGAAATCTGTACTTAACACACAGCTTAAACAATATTTAAACCAGCAACTTGCGATTAGAGCATGGTGTGCACCCCCTCCAAAAACAGAGCAAACTGACACTAAATTCACTATGCATAAAACTATCCTTATTGTGATAAACCTGTTCGCAACCTGTATTTTTCTGCTTGGTTGCGCAGATGCTTCCGACAAAAGTGACTTTCTTCATGCACAGGGTCGCGAGCTACACATGAGCGGGCAGCCTGTTCTGCTAAGAGCAGTATGCTTTTCAAACTATTACAACAAGCGTGAAATCAACCCATTAAAATCAAATCACCACTCAAAAAAAGACTACCAAACCGTCAGGGACATGGGCTTTAACTCAATTCGCTTTGCATTCAACGGAAACTGGTATGAAAATGATCAAGATTCATTTTGGAAATGGCTGGATCAGAACATTGATTGGGCAAGAGAACACAGTATCAGCCTAATACTTGACCTACACGTACCCATAGAAAGCTTCTGGCTAGCCCCTGAAAGCCCTGAAGCCAGTTTTGCGATCTGGTCAGACAAAAACATTCAACGGCGGAATATAGAGCTTTGGCAGGCCATTGCGCGACGCTACAAGGATGAGCCGACTATTGTGGGGTATGACATACTGAACGAACCTGTTACCACTGACTCTACGGGTGAGCAATGGCAACAGCTCGCCAAGGAAATGGTAGCTGCAATCCGCGAAATAGACCAAAACCACCTTATTATTGTTGAGCGTCTTTATGGTGTAAATCAGGAATACAGCAATACTGATGCCCAACAGCAATTCCTCGTTGAGGATGACAACATACTTTACGACTTCCACTTCTACGAACCGATTGATTACACACATCAATATGCAGCCTGGGTTGCCAACCCTACAGGTGATGGCGGCAAATACCCTGATCCAAAACACCTTACACCCACTGGTGAACAAGTCTTAAAACCCGAAACCAGAATAGTTACCCCCCCTTTAAACTCAGCACATAGTGACTGGCGCGAATATAAAAGCGAAAGAGTCATACTTGAAGATTCCGATACGATCGCAGCAATCCCCCTCCTGACTATCAGAAACGGTGGCAGCGGCAGTGTTTATTTCGATGACATCAGAGTATTCGAATACGATGCTAACGGTAAATTTCTCGGCGAAGCACTGCATGACCCAGTATCAAAAATCAGCGCATGGAAATGGTGGCACTGGCAATTGGGTGACTCAGATATCAATCACGCCAGCTTTAAGCGTGAAACCGAAATAGGTAAAAATGACAAACACAGCCTGTCTATCAAGCTGAACGAGTTCAACCAAGACGCTACCGCTGGCTGGAGCAGCGACTACAATTGGGTAAAAGCCACACCAGGCCACTCTTACCAACTCTCGGTGTATATGAGAACGGATTCCGACACAGGAAGCTTCCCACAAGCCACTCTGGAACTGGATTTTTACCGCGACCCGGATAGCGGCAATAGTGCGTTACTAAGCCGTGATGCAGCTTACCTGGAGCATCAATTTTTAAAATACTACCAGTTTGGTATCGATAACAATGTACCTATTTCTGTATTAGAAACCGGATTAGTGCGCCATGCCTTTGAAAGCCCTGAGAAAGGCGGCCCAAACTGGGTTCGCGACCTAATCAAGATATTCGAAAAGTATAATACCAGCTACGCCTGGTGGAATTACCATGGCGACCAGATGGGCATTTTTCTCAGCAACCAAGACACACCCCCCGAACAACCAAACCAGCCATTGATTGATGCCTTAGTAGAAATGCAAAAGGGAAAAGGCGCTGGCCTGCCCCAGCCAGACAACAACATTTCGGTATCTCCCTCATCATCCCCCCCCGGAGGCCTGGCACCAGAACAAGTGCCTCAGTTTGTTGTGATAGGCTTTGATGACAACACCATTGGCGCAGGTCTTGACTGGGCTACCAATTTATTCCAAGCCCGCAAAAATGCTGATGGTTCTCCTGCCAGAGTAAGCTTTTACATGAATAGTGATGGCCTCAGTGAGTGGCATGATGACGATCCACAACGATTACTGGCCAGCCTGAAACGCCTGGCAAAGCAAGGACACGAAATAGGCAACCACACCCATAACCACCATCGTGATTTAACATCAGGAGGCTGGAGCCGTTTTGAAAACACAATCAAAGATCTCGATCAAAACGACTGGGAAACACGTATCCAGCAATGCTCGAATGAACTACATGCATTAGCAGGTATTCCCAAAGCTGCAATCTCAGGCTTTCGGGCACCCTTCCTAAAATACAATCAACCCATGATGACGTCATTACTAAAACAAGGATTTACGTATGACACATCGATAGAAGAGGGTTACTCCACAACATTTGATGGCCGAAACTTCCGCTGGCCCTATACACTGGACTATGGATCCCCCGGGCATGATGAAAGCTGGATGCACAACCCTGATAACCCCAATAGGGTTGAACTAGGCGCAACACCCAAGCTCTGGGAGCTTCCAAATCATGTATTGATAGTCCCAAATGATGAAAAGGCCATAAAATACGGAATGACAGCCGGGCTGTGGGATCGCATGCAAACAGCCGACCCCAGATTAGATGACCATCGCATCACTGGGTTTGATTACAATTTGCTTGTTAATGCGAAACTTGAGGGAAGCGAGGTCGCAGGCATTCTGAAGTATAACCTGGATCTGAGACTGGAAGGCAACCGTGCGCCCATGATGTTTGGCGCGCACACCCAATATTATGTTAATGAGAAATGGGTGAAAGAAAATGCACCCCAGGCAACTATTAAGGGCATGCAAGAGGCTATTCGGGAATTTGTGAATTACTCACTGAGCAAGCCGGAGGTTCGTATCCGGCCTGCCAGAGAGATTATCGAATGGTGCAAAAACCCTAAGCCAATCAATGGCTAAACGGATTTAGCTAACGCAGGGTATAGATAGGCAATCAATCAAGCTCAGCTTCTTCAATCCAGGCCATTTGAATAGCCTCGAGGATTTTCTCATTGGAGCGCTCAGGGTCATCCTTAAAGCCCTCCAATGCCATCACCCAAGCGTGCAGGTCAGTAAAACGAATATAGCGCGGATCAACATCTTCATGCTTTTCGAATAATTCGATAGCAATGTCCAGCGTATCCGTCCATGTCAACTCATCCATTACTCACTCCTTAGAGGACCCGAAACAATTTCATTATTTCGGGTCACCTCATTAATGATTTTCAGACACCATATTAATGGTGTACTTCGGAATTTCAATCACCAAATCTTCATCAGCGACAAGTGCCTGGCAACTCAAGCGCGAGTCCGGATCAACACCCCAGGCCTTATCCAAATAATCTTCTTCCTGGTCAGTAGCCTCTGTCAGTGAATCCAACCCTTCACGTACATAGACATGGCAGGTCGTACAGGCACAGGATTTCTCACAAGCGTGTTCGATTTCCATACCGCCTTTCAAGGCTGCATCGCAAATACTGATACCGGATTCAACTTCGAACGCCGCACCGTCCGGGCAAAGTTCGTCATGGGGGAGAAAAATCAGCTGTGGCATAACTTATCCTGAACAGGCTTAACCTGAAAATTCATCAACATTGTGCCCCGCCATCGCGGCGCGAACACTCTCATTCATACGACGGGCAACATAAGGCTCAGCCGCTTTTTCCATCGTTTTAATTGCCGCCTCAATCGCGGCATAATCACCATTATGTCGCGCAGCAAACAAAACAGCACGCTGCTCTAGTAATTCTGCACTTTCGGCTTCACTCAACAAGGCATCACCATCAGACTTCATCGCTGAATCCAATGCTTCCAACACTCTATCTGCCTCAACCTGCTGCTCACGCAAACGACGTGCTTCCATATCTTCACGCGCATTCGTCATTGAATCACGCAGCATGTTTTCAATTTCGTTGTCACTCAGCCCATACGAAGGCTTGACCTCAACACCCGCCGTAGCACCAGTAGACTCTTCCTGTGCGGTAACATTCAGCAAACCATCCGCATCAACCTGGAAGGTCACCTTAATTCGTGCCGCACCCGCTACCATCGGCGGGATATCACGCAGAGCAAAACGAGCCAAAGAACGACAATCTTCCACAGTTTCACGCTCGCCCTGCAAAACATGTACCGTCATTGCAGTTTGGCCATCTTTGAAGGTCGTAAATTCCTGAGCGCGCGCTATCGGGATAGTCGTATTACGCTGAATAACTTTTTCTACCAAGCCCCCCATGGTCTCTAAGCCCAGAGAGAGAGGTATGACATCCAACAGCAACATTTCCGCATCAGGCTTATTACCTGCAAGAATATCAGCCTGAATTGCCGCACCAATGGCTACAACTCGATCAGGATCAAGATCAGTTAATGGCTCCTGACCAAAAAAATCACCAATCTGCTGGCGTACTGCTAACAAACGGGTAGAGCCGCCCACCATTACTACATCCTGTACATCTGCTTTTTCAAGCTCAGCATCACGTAGTGCGCGGCGACAGGCAATTTGGGTTTTCTTAATTAATGGCGCAACCAATGCCTCCATTTGCTCACGACTTAACTCACCCTGCCAATCACCCAAACTAACACTAACAACCTCTGCATCAGTCAAAGATTCCTTAGCATCGCGAGCGAATTCTCGGGCAGAACGTAATATATGAGCATTATCAGAGTCAGCAAGACCAGCCTCTTCTAACATCCAACTGGCAATGACTAAGTCAAAATCATCCCCACCCAAAGCCGAATCACCGCCAGTAGCCATGACTTCGAATACGCCTTTATTCAGACGTAAAATCGAAATATCAAAGGTACCACCACCAAGATCATAAACAGCAATGATCCGCTCATCCTGCTGCTCAGTCTCAGCCTGGGCATCAAGGCCATAAGCAACTGCCGCTGCAGTTGGCTCATTAAGCAATCGATAGACATTAAGCCCGGCCAAAGTAGCGGCGTCACGGGTTGCCTGACGTTGCGCATCATCAAAGTAAGCAGGAACGGTAATCACTACACCCGATAAATCGCCACCTAATGAAGATTCTGCACGCTGCTTCAAAGTACGGAGGATTTCGGCTGATACCTCGACCGCAGTAACATCACCACCCGCTGTATGAATACGGGGTACGGTGCTATCAGATTCAGCAAACTCATAAGGCAAATGACCCGACAAGGTAGTAAGGTCTTCGATACCACGCCCCATCAAACGCTTTACTGAAGCCAAAGTATTCATGGGATCTTGCATAGCGACTGTTTTGGCAGACTGCCCAACCACGGGGGCTTGATCTGTCTGATAACGCACGACTGATGGCAGTAAATGCTCACCAGTATTATCCGCTAATGTACTGGCCTGGCCACTACGAACCGCAGCCACCAGTGAATTTGTCGTCCCCAAGTCAATACCTACCGCCAGCCGGTGCTGATGCGGTGCAGTAGACATACCAGGTTCAGAAATCTGCATTAAAGCCATAAAAACCTTTAATAAAATCTTTAATTTGGGGCGCTAAGTAGCATGACAAAAATTTTTAACCGTACACTCCCGTTATGCTAAAAGATGTAGGCATAAAATCATGTGATAAATTGCGTATGAGCTTAAATTTAAACCACTCAGGTAATACTGAAGCGCTTAAAGAGCATCTTCAAGTCGCTCTTCGCGAGACTTAACGTCTTCCAACAGACGTTCATAGAAACGCATTTTCAGCATCAAGTCCTTGGCAGCAACATGATCATCAGCTTGCCACGCGGCAGAAAAGCTATCTTCCAACTGACGGGCATCACTACGAATCTCACTACCCACCGCTTCAAGTGCATCGAGGGGATCAGATGCTGACTCAGCATCTTCGATCGCCTCACGCATTTCCATTTGTTGCATCAGGAACATCGGATCAGACGAAGTATCACGATCATCATTGAAGACCACACCTGCCTGCTCCAATAAATACCGGGCACGCAAACGCGGATGGCGCAGTGTCTCATGCGCCAAATTCAATAAAGAAGTGAGTTGAACCGCCAGACGCCGCTCCTGGTCGGAACCATGAGCGAAACGATCAGGATGATACTGAGATTGCAATTCACGAAAGCGCTGCGTCAGCTGATTACGATCAACAGTAAACTGATGCGGCAGGCCGAATAAATCAAACCAGTTAGATGGTAAAGCCTGCAACATTTCCATGACGTACCTTAGACTGTGAAGCTCTCGCCGCAACCACAACGAGCAGATTCATTAGGATTGGTAAATTTGAAACCTTCGTTCAAACCTTCCTTGCCAAAGTCCAACTCAGTGCCATCGAGATAAACCAGACTTTTCGGATCAACAATGATCTTAATACCCTGATCTTCGAAGATAGTATCAGTCTCTTCAACCTCATCAGCGAATTCCATGGTATAAGCCATACCCGAACAACCGGTGGTTTTAACACCAAGACGCAAACCAACACCCTTCCCACGGTTAGTGAGAAAGGTTATGACGCGGTTAGCAGCCACTTCGCTCATGGTAATTGCCATGACTTAGCCCTGCTTGCCTTGGTAATCATCAATTGCGGCACGAATGGCATCTTCCGCCAATACAGAGCAATGAACTTTAACCGGTGGCAATTCAAGCTCTTCAGCAATATCAGTATTCTTGATAGTGCGCGCTTCATCCAATGTTTTGCCTTTAACCCATTCGGTCAGCAAACTGGAAGAAGCAATCGCGGAACCACAACCATAAGTTTTAAACTTAGCGTCTTCAATCACGCCATTGCCATCAACCTTGATTTGTAATTTCATCACGTCACCACAAGCAGGTGCGCCAACCATTCCAGTTCCAATTTGTGAGTCGCCTTTATCAAAAGCGCCTACGTTACGTGGATTCTCATAATGATCTAAAACTTTATCGCTGTAAGCCATGTGATGTTACCTCTCTGAATACATGCTTGAAACTGTTAACACCCTCACCCCACTCATTGCCTTATAGGCTTTAGGGGTGGGATGAAGATATTGAATAATTTAGTGTGAAACCCACTCAACGCTAGCCAAGTCGATACCTTCCAGGTGCATATCCCACAATGGTGATAGCGCACGCAGATGCTCAACAGCTTTATGGACACTTGCCAACGTCTGATCTACTTCTTCAACTGTTGAAAAGCGGCCAAACGAGAAACGTAATGAGCTATGTGACAGTTCATCGCTGCGACCTAAAGCACGCAATACATAGCTAGGTTCCAGGCTGGCACTGGTACAAGCTGAACCGGAAGATACTGCTAAGTCCTTCAAAGACATCATCAGGCTCTCACCCTCAACGAAATTGAAACTAACATTCAAATTACCCGGCACACGGCGATCCATGTCACCATTCAGGTAAATCTCTTCGATATCCTGAAAACCATCCCACAAACGATCACGCAGCATACGTGCATGTTCGTTATCTTTAACCATATCTTCTTTGGCAATGCGGAAAGCTTCGCCCATACCAACAATCTGGTGTGTTGCTAGAGTACCGGAACGCATGCCACGCTCATGACCACCACCATGCATCTGGGCTTCGATCCGAACCCGTGGCTTACGACGCACATAAAGTGCACCCATGCCTTTCGGGCCATAAGTTTTGTGTGCAGAGAAACTCATCAGGTCAATCTGCATAGTTTCCATGTCAATTTCAACTTTGCCAGAACTTTGTGCTGCATCAACATGGAATACAATCTTGCGTGAACGGCACAACTCACCGATCGCGGCTATATCCTGGATCACACCGATTTCATTGTTCACGTGCATGACCGAAACAACAGTCGTGTCATCACGCATTGCTGCTTCCAGCTTATGCAAATCAACCAGGCCATTTTCTTCAGGATCAAGGTAAGTCACCTCAAAACCTTCACGCTCTAGCTGGCGACAAGTATCCAGTACTGCCTTATGCTCGGTTTTAATCGTAATCAGGTGCTTACCGCGACGTTGATTAAAGTGCGCAGCACCCTTAATTGCCAGATTGTTTGACTCAGTTGCACCACTAGTCCATACAATTTCTTTAGGATTCGCGTTTATTAAAGCTGCAACGTGGCCACGCGCTTCTTCAACCGCTTCTTCAGCCTGCCAACCATAATGATGGCTGCGCGAAGCAGGGTTACCAAAGGCACCATCAGGCGTCAAAAACTGCATCATTTTTTCAGCCACACGCGGATCAACCGGCGTCGTTGCTGAATAATCGAGATAAATCGGGGCGCTTACTTCACTCATTTTACGATACTCTTTGCCTGTTTACTTTTAATGGGTGGCTGAAGTAGCCAGAAATTCAACACGCTTGTCCTGGCGTTCCGCCGTTGCCCTGACATCCGAACGTTCCGTCATGTCTGCTAAGGTAATATCAGCTAAAAACGTACGAATCTGATTACTCAGGTCGGCCCAAAGATCATGGGTCAAACACCGCTTATTATCCTGGCAATCAGCCATACCACCACAACGTGTTGCATCAACACTCTCATCAACAGCCGTGATAATATCAGCAACCACAATATCAGTAGGCTCACCATTTAACTGGTAACCACCACCCGGGCCACGCATACTAATCACCAAGCCGGCCCGACGCAACTTTGAAAAAAGCTGCTCAAGATAAGACAGCGAGATGTCCTGCCGTTCCGATATTTCGGCCAATGAGACAGGCTGACCACCGTTGTGCAGTGCCAGATCTAGCATGGCAGTCACCGCATAGCGGCCTTTGGTCGTTAATTTCATCCTTAGCTCTCCGTTCAGCTGGGCGGCATCCTAACAATACCTGATAAAAACAGTCAAGTATTAAGGGTATACTAAAAATACCCGACTAAAACAATCAGGTATTAAGGCATATTAGCAATACCCGACTAAAATAGTCAAGTATTAGGAAATTCATTTAAGGGAACCCTTAAAAAACACTCAAAACCCGTGCGGGCTTCCAGGATAATTACACGCCTTCCTCTGCACAAACAATCTTCTCAGCTTCCAACTTAGGCATTGGCCCGGCATCAAACTCCGCATTCACCCGGTTTATTTCTTTACACATTCTATCCATACGATCTTCCATCAGATGAATATGATCCAGCATCTTATTTACCGCATTTGCCGTTGGGTCAGGCATATCCTGAGTAGCGCCATAAGCATCGAAACCGATTTTTTCTGCCATAGCTTCACGGCGTTCATCCGCGAATTTCTTCTTCGGAACAACCTGTTTACCCGGCACACCGACTACCGTCGTATCTTCGGGAACATCCTTCACCACGACAGCATTTGATCCAACACGTGCACCACTATGAACTGTAATTGGTCCAAGCACCTTCGCCCCCGCCCCCACAACCACGTTATTCATTAAAGTAGGATGGCGTTTACCGGGCTTCCAACTGGTTCCGCCTAAGGTTACACCATGATAAAGCGAACAATCATTCCCAATTTCAGCCGTTTCACCAATCACAATCCCCATACCATGATCAATAAAAAACCGCCTACCAATCGTTGCGCCGGGATGAATTTCAATACCTGTATATAGGCGTGGAATATTAGATAAAACCCGCGCCAACCACTTGAAACCTCTAAGCCAAAGCCAATGATTCATACGGTGAAAAGCTATGGCATGAATACCAGGCATGGTGGTGATGATTTCAAGAACATTTCGTGCCGCAGGATCACGGTCAAAGACACACATGACATCTTCACGGATACGGTCAAACATGGATTGCCTCGCAAAGGAGTTAACAGGCAGTTAATTATCAACGCTGGGGACCAAAAGCGCAAAACCTGCTTTAGGTGTAGGGATAAATCAAATGGCATTACGCACGAGATAACATTAGTTTATCACCCTCGCGAATGACCATTCTATTCAAGCAATTAATCAATGTTATATTGGCTATATCATCCCGCAATCAAACTGTCAGCGCTACCAAAAGTCTCAAATAACGCTACCCCACTGCAAAAAGTTGGCGAATCCCCTAAAAGCACGTATGTTGCTAAAAGCCATGGAAGTCTTCCTCCACGCCAAAGGGGAAATGAAGATTTTCACAGCGACACATCAACAATAACCGGAGGAAAACCATGCTAAAAGTACTGCGTATCCAGGGCTTTATCGCCTTTATAACGGTGGTATTCCTCAATGCCTTTGTCGATCTCGGCCATAAAATAATTATCCAGAACACCATCTTCAAGATCTACGATGGCCAAACCCAAATCATCCTCACTGCCATCGTTAATGCACTGATTCTGCTGCCCTTTATTATGATGTTCACTCCGGCAGGTTACTTCGCAGATAAGTATTCCAAGAACCGCATTATGCGCCTCAGCGCCTGGGGTGCGGTCATCCTTACCTTATTGATTACCCTCAGTTATTACATGGGCTGGTTCTGGTTTGGTTTTGGCATGACATTCTTACTGGCAATGCAGAGCGCCTTCTATGGGCCTGCGAAACTCGGTTATATCCGTGAGCTGGTGGGTGAAAGCAAGCTCCCACAAGGTAATGCCCTCGCACAATCCACTGCAATGATAGCCATCCTAATCAGCACCTTCTTTTTCTCAGTTTTATTCGAAGTATTTCTTAAAGATATCGTTCTCAATAATAAGGAAACAGTATTACAAAGCGTTGCGCCACTGGGTTGGTTACTGGTGGGCTTTACAGTGCTCGAGCTTATTCTGGCCTACCGCATTCCAAAAACCGGCGAAACTAATCAGGCCATGCAATTTGACAGGGATGATTATTTGCGCGGCAAAACAGCCAAGGCCAATCTAAAACGTGTGTGGGATAACAAAGTTATCTGGCTAACGATTATGGGTGTCTCAATCTTTTGGGCCATTTCACAAGTTGTACTCGCCGCCTACCCTGCTTTCGCCAAAGAACACCTCGGCATCACCAGTACAGCAGAACTGCAAGGCATTATGGCCTTCGCGGGTATCGGCATTATGACCGGTTCATTACTGGCGGGGCACATCTCACGTAATCACATCGAAACCGGGCTCATTCCCATTGGCGCTATTGGTATTACAATTTGCCTGCTGTTGATGACCTGGCTGGAAAGTCGATTTTTCCAGGCCGTAAACTTTATGGCCCTGGGTGTCATGGGCGGACTATTCATCATCCCACTGAACGCCATGATGCAATACCATGCGCCGAAAGAACATCTCGGGCGGGTACTGGCTTCCTACAATGTCGTTAATAACCTGATGATGCTGGCTTTCCTCGGACTGACCATCCTGATGGCGGTCGTTGGCTTTAACAGCATTTACATGTTTATGTTCCTGACAATTGTCGCTTTGGGAACCGCCCTCTATTCAATCTGGAAGCTACCGCAATCGGTCCTGCGCTTTATCGCCAGCAGCCTGTTTCGTGCCAGGTATCGCCTTAAGGTTCAGGGATTTGAAAACCTGCCCACAGCAGGCGGCGTCCTGTTAATGGGTAACCACATCAGCTTTATCGACTGGGCGGTGGTACAAATGGCTTCGCCGCGTGAATTGCGCTTTGTGCTGGAAAAGGGATACCACGAACACTGGTATGTGGATAAAGCACTGAAATTATTCAATGTCATCCAGATTGATCCAGACAAGAAAGGTGATACCCAACAACAAATCCGCGAGCTACTGGAGGCCGGTGAAGCAGTCTGCTTATTCCCTGAAGGTGCTATAAGCCGTACAGGACAACTTACCGAATTCCATAATGATTACGAAACGGTGGCCCAGGAAACTAATGCACCCATCGTACCCTTTTATTTACATGGCCTATGGGGCAGCCGTTTCTCACGCTCTAGTGGCTTCTTCCGGCAGAGCCGCCAGTCCGGCTTCAAACGTGACGTCATGGTGTCATTCGGAGAAGTATTACCTTCCGATACACCAGCTCATCGCCTCAAACAGAAGGTATTCGACTTATCCTTTAGCTCCTGGGAAGCTTATTCCAAGACTATTGATCCTTTACCGGTAAACTGGCTACGTTCAGCCAAACGCCATGGCTTCCGCCTCGCCACCAGTGATGTGGAAGGCGAACCACAGAGCAATAACCGGTTTATGACAGCCGTCCTGCTCTTTTCAGGGTTCATCAAAAAGCTTAGCCCGGAACAGAACATTGGCATCCTGTTACCCACCAGTGTAGCGAGCAACATCACTAATATGGCTGTCCTGACTCTGGGCAAAACCGTGGTCAATCTCAATTACACGGCTAGCGCTCAAGCACTTCAAAGTGCTGTGGAGCAAGCGGAAATCAAACGCATTTATACTTCACGTTTATTTCTGAAACGCCTTAAAGAGCGCTCCATCGATATCGCAGAGATATACCCGGACACACCGATGGTTTTTCTTGAGGATCTGCGCAAGGAAATCACATCGCCCCAAAGAATTCTGACCCTGCTCAAAGTTGTCCTTTTCCCAACTCGTTTATTACAGACCTTGCATATCAAGCGAGTCAAAATGGACTCTACCGCAGCAATATTATTCTCCAGTGGCAGTGAAGGCGCCCCCAAAGGCGTACAGCTATCACACCGCAACCTTGCCGCCAATTCGCGGCAGGTATCGGACATGCTGAATACACTGGAAAATGACGTGATCATGGGCACCCTACCCGCCTTCCACGCGTTTGGGTTATTAGCGGGCGTATTATTACCGCTCTCAGAAGGTATACCGGTGGTTTGTCACCCCGACCCGACGGACTCTGTAGCGATCGGCAAAGGCATTGCCAAATACGAAGCAACTGTCTTGTTTGGCACCTCGACCTTCTTCCGGCTTTATGCCCGCAATAAAAAGGTTAACCCACTGATGTTCCAATCACTTCGTTACATCGTTGCGGGTGCGGAAAAACTACCAAAAGATGTCCGTCTGCTATTCATGAACCGCTTCAACAAGCAGATTCTCGAAGGTTATGGCACTACAGAAACCTCACCGGTAGCGGGTGTGAACTCACCTGACAAGTTGGATACAGACGACTGGACAGTACAACCTGGCAACCGTGAAGGTACTATTGGCCTACCGCTACCGGGCACCAGTTTCCGCATTGTTGATCCAAATACCATGGAAAAACTACGCACTGGCGAAGACGGTTTAATCCTGATTGGTGGGCCACAAGTGATGCAGGGCTATTTGAATAATCCCGAAAAAACAGCCGAAGTCATCGTCGAACTCGATGGCCAGCGCTGGTACAAATCCGGCGATAAAGGCCATATTGATAAAGACGGCTTCCTAACCATTGTTGATCGCTATTCGCGCTTTGCCAAATTGGGTGGTGAAATGGTTAGCCTAAGTGCGGTAGAGCAACAGATTCGTGATGTGATACAAGAGCCGGAAATGGAGCTAGTAGCAGTAAATGTACCGGATGCCAAAAAAGGTGAGAAGGTCATTGTACTGTTACAGGGCGACTACGAGCCAAAGGTGATTAAGAAACAGCTCATCGATAGCGGCATGAATCCCTTAATGATACCAGCGGTGGTTCATAGGGTGGATGCGGTGCCTAAACTAGGTAGCGGAAAGACGGATTTCGCCGGAGCACGTCAGGTAGCTGAATCGATCTGATGAATGTGCCCAAGTACCTGAGCCATGGAATCGCCTGATTTTAGGCTGATATAGTTTTTAGATAGCTTAAAAGCAGGACTTGTCACTACTCGAAATTTTATGTACATAAAAAGAAATAATCATGCAAATCATCAATGTTGCTGAAGCACGCGAGCAAATCGCCAAAATACTATACGCTGTTGGAGACGGAGGGGATTTGGCTTTTACGACACCCTCCTATGGAAAGGGCCGGGAACGAGAAGATTTATCTTTGCCTTTCAACAAAACACTAAACACCTGCCCCGCCGTAGTCTCCCGAAAAACATCCATCCCCCAAGCCTCAAAATCAGGCTCCAACCCCATCTCATATTCCAGGTAAATCATCCCATCCGCTTTCAATAAACCACGCTCAAGAATAATCCCCATCACTTCATCCACAAACCCCTTCCGAAAAGGTGGATCAAGAAATATCAAATCAAAAGGATCATCGGCACCCTTAAGAAATAACAGTGCATCGGTATTAAGCAACTGAATACTCTGAATATCCAGAGTCACAACATTGGCGCGTAGCTGAGCAAAAGCGGCAGGATGCTTCTCAACCATTACCACTTCCCGAGCTTCCCGCGAAAGCGCCTCAAACCCAAGCGCCCCACTCCCGGCAAACAAGTCCAGACACCGCGCGCCCGGCACAGTCATTTGCAGCCAGTTAAACAAGGTCTCCCGTACCCGGTCAGGCGTTGGTCTTAATCCGGGCACCGATGTAACGGGCAATTTACGGCTACGCCATTGCCCGCCAATAATCCGCAATTGGTTGGTCTGAGTTCTATGAGTTTTACTACTCGGTGACCGCTTTGCTTTCGTCTTTGCCACTGGCGTCCTTATCTGTTTTGGCCCCTTCCACTTTTGCTTCACCACCCACAATCACAGTCAGCATTTTTTCCGGGTCAATCCGGCGTTTAAACGCCTCAACAACCTGCTCCTGAGTTAAAGCATCAATGTTACTGGTGAAGGTATCCAGATAATCAAGCGGCAAATCATAAAAGCCAATCATCGATAAATAACCGACAATCGATGAATTACTTGCAGTGCGTAATGGAAACCCACCAGTAATATCTTTTTTCGCTGCCCCCAATTCATTACCACTGGGACCATCATCACGATAAGCTTTTAAGGTATCTCGCAATACTGTTAAAGCCTCATCAGTCTGGCTTAATTTAGTTTGCATACCCATTTCAAATGGCCCGAATTGCTCCATCGGTGCAAAATAACTATAAACGCTATAACTTAAACCCCGGTCATTGCGAATTTCTTTAGTCAGTCGCGAATTAAAACCACCACCCCCTAAAATATGATTACCAAGATACAAACCAAAATAATCAGGGTCACCACGTTTAGTGCCGGTTTGGCCAATAGTAATATGCGCCTGCTCGGACGGGTAAGGAATGCGAATAGTTTTAGCTTCAGTTAATGGCTGGAACTCCGGTAGAGGCGGTGCCTTTTCACCTTCTGGGAAAACGGCAGCAATTTGCTCAGCCAATTTCTCAGCCTGCTCACGTTCGACAGCACCAACAATAGCTAACATGCCATTACGCGTAGTGAAAAACTGCTGATAGAAAGCCCTAAGATCATCAGTCGTTAAAGCAGTAATACTTTCTTCGGTGCCATTGGGTGGTGAACCATAAGGATGATCAGCAAACAAAGCCTGCATAAAAGCTTTATCCCCCAAGGAACTGGGCGATTGCTTCTCAGCCTGTAAGCCAAGTAGCGTCAGCTTTTGAGAATTTTTGAAATCTTTTTCCGGGAATTCTGGCTTCTCTAAAACCTTCAGCCAAGTATCCAGACCGGTCTTCATTTCGGCCTCTAAAGTCAGAGTACGTAAAGAAACCCAGGCCATATCCCGTGCCGAACCTGCACCGTATCGAGCCCCCACCGAGTCAAAAGACTCCGCTAGCTCGTCGGCATTCAAACCACCCGCACCATCGTTTAGCGAGCTACTGGTCATCATCGCCAAACCAGGCTTGTCACCATCACGTGAACCACCGGCAGCAAAGGTCAGACGCAAATCCAACATAGGTAACTGAGGTGCTGCGACAAAATAGACACGCAGACCATTTGTAGTCGTCCAGTGTTCAATTTTGGGGCCAGCCTGAGCGGTTTGGAGAGTGAGGGTGTAGATCACGCAGAACACCCCGAATATAAACTTTTTCATTATCAACCCTTGATCAATGCGCAAAGCCGCGCGCAGCTTTCGGTTTATTCGGATCAATCGGTTGCGGATCAAGCTCAGCGATAGTTAGCTGATCCTCGACAAAATACTTTTTTGCCACCTCCTGAATTTGCTCAGGCGTAATCGCAAGAATCCGTTCCACATACTCATCCATCAACTTGTACCCCAGCCCCACTGTTTCCAATGACCCTAGCAAAGTAGCCTGTTGCCGGACACTATCCAGTTCAAAAACCTCACCAGCAATAACCTGAGCTTTCACC
>CANNZV010003558.1:62677-73209 GCA_947561585.1 Caprella mutica
CCTACCGTCATTCTTGCCGATGAGCCTACCGGTAACCTTGACCCTGAACTAGCACAAGACATCATGTATACCTTTTCACAATTTAATGACCTGGGTGCAACCGTACTGATTGCCAGCCACGACCACGCCTTGGTCGAACGCATGCAAAAACGCACCATTATGTTACGGAAGGTGGAATGATGGTGAAGTTACGTAAGAGCAAATCCAGGACTAAAAGAAAGTCTAAGTCACCTCGCCAAGCCAAACGCACCGGCCCATTTGCTGCCTGGCTACACCAACAGAAAAATGCGATTCGCTTCAGCCTGAAACGCCTGTGGTTTAACCCGGTATCAACCTGGATTACACTGGCGGCGATTGCGATTGCCTTATCACTACCTACCAGCCTGAGTGTACTGCTGACTAATATGCAGACGCTAACCGATGACAAACGTGAAGTTCCAACCATTACCCTATTCATGAAGCAGAGCATCTCTGAACAGCAAACCAAGGATCGTGCTGAATTGCTATCAGAATTACCCGAGGTTTCTGGAGTACAGGTTGTAACACGCGAACAGGCTATCGATAATTTCAAGAAAATCACTGGTTTTGCCGAGACCCTGGAAGCACTGCCGGAAAACCCTTTACCCCACGTACTGATCCTGACACCTAAACTCGATATGCTCGGTACTTTGGGCAGCGAACTGGATAACTTTTCAGACAAGCTTAATGCCTATCCTGAAGTTGATAACGTCCAGGTTGATATCGAGTGGATTCAACGCTTGCGGGCGATTCTGAATATTGCTGACCGTATTGTTTTAGTCGTCGCTATTTTACTTGGATTGACGGTGCTACTGGTTATTGGCAATACCATCCGCCTCGACATAGAAAACCGCAAAGAAGAAATCACCGTGACCCGCCTGATTGGCGCGACCAATGCTTATATTCGCCGCCCGTTTATTTATGGGGGGTTCTGGCTTGGGTATTCGGAGGGGTTATCAGCCTGGTTGTCGTGCATGTCGCACTACTATTTCTGATAGCACCGGTTAATGATTTGGCACGTGAGTATGGTAGCAACTTCACGTTGAATGGCGTAGATGTACTAATGACGCTACAGATTCTGTTGATCAGTGCTCTACTGGGTATTGTTGGAGCATGGATGGCAGTGGGCCGTTATTTGTGGGGTAGTGAAGTTATTGATGAGTAAGCTGCCCAACACCATGAAAGACACCTTTCATGGTTAATGCGCGTAACTCCCAATCAAATCAGGCAGCCACTAAACCCAACCGTGGTACCGCAGACAACAACGTCTGCGTATAGTCATGCTGCGGATCACCACAGACTTTCGCTGTAGCACCTTGCTCCACGATTTTGCCCTTATACATGACCACAGTCTGATCACTCAGATATTCCACCACGCCAATATTGTGTGTGATAAATAACAAAGTCAGGTCGCGCTCAGCACGAATATCCAGTAATAACTGCAAGATCTCCGCCTGCACAGATACATCCAAGGCACTGGTAATCTCATCACACACGATAAACTCAGGATTTAACACCAAAGCCCGTGCCAGTCCAATGCGTTGACGTTGCCCACCCGAAAATTCATGTGGATAGCGCCAGAGATGGTCACGCTTTAACTGCATGCGTTCCAGCACATCACCCGCTAGCTCCAGGCGTTCATCACGACTCTCGCCAATACCGTGCACCTTCATCGGTTCAGTCAATGCAGTTTCGACTAACAACCGTGGATTTAATGAGGACTGCGGATCTTGAAACGCAATCTGCATATCAGAACGTATTTCGCGCATTTCACTGGCGGATAAAGTCGTCAGCTCAGTGCCACGCATTTTGATACTCCCGGCAGTAGCTTTTTCCAGCTGGATGATCGCCCTGCCCAATGTGGTTTTGCCACAGCCGGACTCCCCGACCAATGCCATTATCTGGCCTTTAGGGATATCGAGTGTTACATCGTCTACGGCTTTAACATAGTCGACTGTGTTGCGGAAGATGCCTTTTCTTATGGGAAACCAGACTTTGAGGTTTGATATTTCGATTAAGGATTGTGCAGAACCAAACCCTTCCCCAGCCCTCCCCTTGTCAAGGGAGGGAGCATTGCCCGAGTCACAATTTAGAACTGTAACACTATCAATTCCCTCCTTCGCTGTTTGTTCTTTAGCCCCTCGCCCGGTGAAATCACCGTTTTTCTCAAAACGTCCTTGGGTGAGGGGTTGGGGTGAAGGTGTTTGCCGCGCCAAATTCTCCGGTACCGCCGCCAACAATTCTTTGGTATACACATGCTGCGGATTCCGCAACACCTCAGCCGTAGCACCCACTTCAACCAACTTACCGCGCTGCATCACTCCGACCTGTTGCGCCATCTGTGCTACTACACCAAAATCATGCGTAATAAACAGCGTACTCATGCCGGTAGTATCCTGTAACTCACGCATCAGCCGCAAAATCTCAGCCTGTACCGTAACATCCAAAGCCGTAGTCGGCTCATCCGCAATCAATAACTCAGGTTCACAGGCTAAAGCCATCGCAATCATCACCCGCTGACGCTGACCGCCGGAAAGCTGGTGTGGATAATCATTAAAACGGCCTTTGGCATTCGGAATTTGTACTTGTTCCAAAGCAAGAATAGCCCGCTCTTCCCCCTCAGCCTCAGACATATTCGGATTATGTAGCAGGAGCGCTTCAACAATCTGATCACCAATGGAAAACACCGGATTCAGTGAAGTCATTGGTTCCTGGAAAATCATCGCTATTTGCGAACCGCGAATACTGCGCAGCCGCTCATCTTCCAGCGTGAGCATGTCCTCGCCGTTATACCAGATCGAGCCATTGGGATGAGTCGCGATACCATAAGGTAATAGTCTGATAACCGATAAAGCCGTGATCGACTTACCGCTGCCAGACTCCCCAACTAAACAGAAGGTTTCACCCTTGGGTATCGAGAAACTAACGTCGTCAACCGCCTTGATCACCTCACCACCACTTTGCAGGTAGGTATGAAGATTCTTTACTTCCAGCAACGGAGACTGCGCCATTAATTAACCCCCGAATTGCGTGACATATGGGGGTCAATCGCATCACGCAAAGCTTCACCAATCAGGTTATAAGCAAATACAGTCATGAATATTGCACCACCGGGAAACGCTGCCATCCACCAGTTAAACGTGGAGGATTTCACTGCCTGATCCAGCATCTGGCCCCATGACGGCGCACCCACAACACCCAATCCAAGGAAACTCAATGTCGCTTCTGCCAAAATGGCTGATGCCACCCCAAAACTGGCGGCTACCAATAATGGTGCAACACCATTTGGCAACATATGACGGAATAAGACAGAGCGCAGTGGCAGACCACTAGCAATAGCAGCCTGCACATAATCCTGCCGGCGTAGTTTAAGGAATTCGGCACGGATATATCGCGCATAACCCGACCAACTGGTAACCCCGATGATAATCATCATCATGTATAAATTGCGCCCGAAAAAGGCGACAAAGGTTAGCAGTAAAAATAGCGTAGGAATCGCCTCAAAAATCTCAACCACGCGCATGCCAATCATATCGACCACACCCGAGAAATAGCCCATGAGACCACCAATAATCACACCGATGACCATGGCAATACTGGTCGCGACAAAACCTATACTGAGCGCAATACGGGAAGCATGGATCATACGGCTAAATACATCACCACTATTTTCTTCTGTGCCCATGATATGGATACGCTGGTCATCGGCACTGAGCGGCGCTTCCAGCCCCTTATAACCATAGTCACGCAGGTAATCTTCTGCGGCATAAGGAATGGGGGGCATAATTTTCCAATCGACACCTTCATTAAAACTTTGTGAGCGAAATTGAGAGTAATTCACCAGCTCCGGGGTATTGAGAAACATATTCCCAACTACACCTGCTGATATGGCAAATACCACCACCGCCATCAACCCCAGGCGGAAATCGATATTTACCGGTATTATCCACAGCAACAAAGCGATAAAGAATGCAACCAGAACTGCGACATCTTCGCCGGTTAAATAATCAAGCACTGGCATCGATACAGCACCAGCCTTACTCATAACAATCGGCATACTGTTAGCCAAAAAGGGGGCGAAGACTGCAGCGATAACCAGAAGCCCTACCCAGAGCAGACCTATTTTTACACCCCAACCGCTTAAAGCACTGCGTAGGACGCGTCGCCCGAAGGATTGTTGGCGAGCGTGTTGCCTGATCGATTTATCAATCATAAGTCACCCGAGGATCAACCAGGGTATAAAGAAAGTCCGCAATCAAATAGCCAATCAAAGTCAGAAACCCGCTAATCCAGGTAATCGACAACACCATTTCCCGGTCACGGCTTTTCACCGCCTCAATCGCCAGCTGCCCCATACCATTGATGCTGAATATATTTTCCACAATGAGCGACCCACCCAGCAAACTTGGTAATAATCCCGCTGCAACCGTCACTAATGGCAACAAACTATTACGGAACACATGCTTCCATAATACTTCCTCTTCACTCAGCCCCTTAGCCCGTGCTGTCCGTGCATAATCAGAATTCAGATTCTCCAATACTGAGGTTCGCGTCAACTTAGATAGTGCCGCAAAGCCACCGTATGACAGGCAAATAATCGGCAAAACCAAATGCCAAATCCGGTCAAACAGGAAACCTCGGATATAACCATCACCCATTAGCTGCACAGCAATCAAAGCACCCAGTACAGCGCCCAATATCCCCAGCCCAACAACACGAAACGGGGCGTACAACATCCATGCCAAACCACCGATGGTGACCGCACCCAATAAGGGCAGAAAAACCCAGTTAAGCCATAAATTCTCAGGATGTACCAACGCCATCCAAATCCCAACCGCTAAGCCCAAGGTCGCTGCAACGAAGGTACGTAATTTGCGTTCATCCCAACGGCTGAGCCAGACCGCTAATGTCGTACCCAAACCGATACTGAGAAATAATTTCCCGACATCCCATAACGATCCCCAATGCGGCATGAAAGTCATATCCTGAGCTGCACGACTACTGATACCTGCGGTGGGGAACCATTGCCAGTGCTGGACGTTGGCGAAGAAGCCCAGCAATAATACACCAGCCAGCATGGTAGGAATTGACCAAAGGCCGAGCATAATGACGCCTGAGCTAACATCGAAACTCCCTCCCCTGTCTGTTGCGGCTTTTACGCCGATAGCGATGGCGAGTAGGTAGATGATGGGGATGGTGATGACGTTGAGCAGGAGGGTTATGGGGATGCGTTCACCGAGAATCTCGCCTACTGGACGTCCGTAAGTGAAGCTGTCACCTAGATCCATACCCTTAGTGAAAGAGAAACCACCCAACTTACCGTCATCATTAAAGGTGAAACCGATAGGGGAAACATTGTTTAACCAGCGTAGATATTGGATGGGGGCGGGTTGGTCAAGACCATAGCGCTTGTTGTAGTATTCCGTTAACGCCTGTTTCTCCTGGGCGTTCATGTCAGTTCCGCCGACTAAGCTCTGCGCGCTAATCCCTCCCGGAGCCAACGCCATCACAGAAAACACAACAATCGTAATACCTAATAGAGTGGGTATCATTAACAACAGACGGCGAAACAAATAAGTCAGCATATCCGAGGCAACTAGTGAGTGTGTCGTTGTAATTCAGTAGGCACAAAAACCTCCATTGGCAGGAACCCACTATTCAAACCGACATTGGTTTGCTGCAAATTCTTAATTTTCTTATCGTAGAAAGACAACGTTTGTTTACGGAATAGGAAGGTATAGGGCTGGTCTTCATACATTACTGTTTCAGCTTGCTTCCATAGTGCCATCCGCTTTTCTTCATTAACGGTAGAACGCGCTTCATCGATTAGCCTATCCAGTTCAGGACTAATGTAATTAACAAAGTTATCACCATTGGTTTTGGTTTGTGAACTATGGAACATCTGATAAATATCAGTTTCTAGCCCACTACTCCAACCTAAGGCAATCGCCTCCATACTTTTATTATTTAGCTGATCCAGCATAACAGGCCATTCCTGAGGTGATGGAATGAGTTTTATTCCAGCTTGTGCGTAGATATCTTTAAGCAGCAACACCATTCTCTGGGTTACTTCTTTAGCATGAAAATACGTTAGTTTAAATTCAAATGGCTTGCCGTCTTCACTCTCAATAACCCCATCGCCATCACGATCTTCAAAGCCCGCCTCTTTCAACAAAGCACGAGCCTTTTCCAAATCAAACTTTCTTGGCTGCAAAGAGGGATTGTGCTGCTTACTGCGTGGACTAAAAGGACTTATCGCAGGCTCTGCATATCCCAGATAAATATCATCAATGATTCTTTGCTGATCAGTGAGGTAAGTCATAGCCAAACGAACTTTAGCATCAGCAAAAATAGTTGGCTTACCGTCTAACTTTTGATTCCAGCCGATATAGGAATAACCAGCAACAGAGGGCATGTAATTAAAAACCTGGCTCTTAGCTTTAATTTGGGGGTCTTCTTTTAACTTTTCATATTCAGCGGGTTTTGCCGAACTTGGGAATACACCATATGCATCAAGCTCACCATTGCGATATGTTGTTAGGTTTGCGCTTTCATTTTGGATGATTTTCCAAAGCAAGCGATTATAAGAAGGCTGTACATCTCCCCAATAACGCTCGTTCCGAACCAGCTCAACTGCCCCCTGATCTGGAGTCCAGTCCTTAGAGCCTTTCAAGCTATAGGGGCCAGAGCCAAATAAAAGAGCTTTAGATTCATTGTATTCCTGTGGCTTTTCCAAATAAGGTTCGTAGAAATGTTTAGCAAGCACCTCAATAGAACCGGCTAATGACATCGCTTTAAAATAGGGTTCGGTATAAGTAAATACCACTTCATACCTTCCTGTAGCTTTGACACTGCCGATTTTATCTAACACGGCACGCAAACCCGGAGCCTCAATGGCTTCATTCATGATGAAGTCAAATGTGAACTCAACATCTTCTGCTGTTAATGGTTTTCCATCAGAAAAAGTGACATCCTCTCTCAATTGAAAGGTAATCACCAAACCGTCTTCACTAATTTGCCAATCTTTTGCAATTAAGCCAACCCACTCCAAAGAAACTGGGTCACGCGTCATCAATGTTTCCAGTACATTGACCTGCACCTGTGAAGAATAGGCATCACTCGAAACCAGAGGCGTTAAGGTTTTCAGATTATTACCGAAAGAATTAACACTCCAATCACCTTGCGCATAGTCTTCCTTCTGTGTGGCCTCATAGGCGCGCTTGAAGGCAGGGGATACGCCTGAATCAGGGGTTGCCTCCTCAACTGTCGCGATGGCCTGTTGTGCTCCAACCTGTGTAGGCTGGGCTACATTCGTCGCAGCAGCCGGTGTAACTGCCATAAGTGTTTTGGTAGACAGCTCAGTTCGCATCGCCCGAATATCTTTTGTCTGCTCCAGCCGGGCAACTTGCATCTGATCCAGCTTGGTTCTTGTTACCCGCATGTCTTGTGCCTGCTCAGATAGCGCCACCTGCATCTGATCCAGCTTCGACCATTGCCGATCAACCTGGTACATCACCAACAGTGATAATAGAATCAATAAAATGATTAATGAATATAAAATCCAGTCACGGGAGTTGAGTCTCTTTTGCATAGTGTTGGTGTATACTTGCGCGATTTAAGTGAATCAAAGCATACCACCAAGCTGGTCTGGCTTGCAGCTTGAAAAGCATCAACAAATCACTAACTTAATGAATTCGTAATCTTTTAAGGAGTCTTCCATGGGTTTTCTAACCGGTAAGCGTATTCTGGTCACCGGAATCGCCAGTAACCGTTCCATCGCCTACGGCATCGCCAAAGCCATGCACCGTGAAGGCGCAGAACTTGCGCTCACCTATCAGAATGACAAGCTTAAAACCCGCGTAGAAAAGTTTGCTGCGGAATTCGATTGTAAAATCATCCTGCCTTGCGACGTTGCAAGCGATGAACAAATTGCTGATACCTTTAAGCAACTGGGCGAGCACTGGGATGGTCTTGACGGTGTAGTACATGCGATTGCCTTTGCTCCAAGGGAAGAGTTGGAAGGCAGCATCGTCGATAATACGACGAAAGCCGGATCACAACTCGCGCACGATATCAGTGCGTATAGCTTTCTCGCAATGGCACGTTATGCCAAACCTTTAATGGCAGGCCGCAATGGCTCCTTGTTGGCGCTCAGCTACCTTGGCGCAGTCGCAGCGATCCCGAATTACAATGTGATGGGCATGGCCAAAGCCAGCCTGGAAGCAGCGGTACGTTTTATGGCGTCTGATCTTGGCCCGGAAGGTACACGGGTGAATGCTATTTCTGCCGGACCTATTCGCACGTTGGCAGCTTCCGGGATTAGTGGTTTCCGAAAGATGCTGGATCATTTTGAAGAGAATGCACCCCTGCGTCGCAATGTGACGATTGACGAAGTCGGCAATGTCGCAGCATTTTTGTGTTCAGACCTGGCTTCAGGCATGACCGCTGAGATCACTTATGTAGATTGTGGCTGGAATACCTTGGGGATGTCAGGACTGCCCTCAAGTTAACCGCTGTTAGGTGTTTCCAACAAATCTTGATTACGGGGCGAACTGTGATGATTGCCCCAGTACCTAAAGCACATTATATTAGGCCGTCGCGCAATAGATTCCGCTCGCCGGTTATTATTCTTTGCGCAAAAACATAGAGTTAGCCGCCACCCCATTCCAAAAGTGCCAACGGCTTACTAAATGACTGAAATTATTGAACCACGGAGGTTAACCCTATGGCAGCAACTGTTGTTAATTCATGGAATGAGTTTGATCCGCTTAAGCATGTCATCGTAGGCAGAGCTGATCACACCTGCATCCCCCCGGATGAGCCAGCTACAGAAGCGAAAATCCCGGAAGATAGTGATATGAGGGGCATG
Organism: Caprella mutica; assembly: GCA_947561585.1. NCBI lineage: Eukaryota > Metazoa > Arthropoda > Malacostraca > Amphipoda > Caprellidae > Caprella > Caprella mutica. The sequence goes on from CANNZV010003558.1 coordinate 71,565, forward strand.
TGGGGGCCACGTCCACTGGAAACAGTAGAGAAGGCCAATATTCAACTGGATAATCTGGTCAAAGTGCTCACCGACCGGGGCGTTAAAGTTGACCGGCCAAACCCAATTCAGTGGAACCAAGCGGTCAATACGCCCGATTTCGCCGCCGGTTCCCAATTTGGCTGTATGCCTCCCAGAGATGTCTTACTGACTATCGGTAATGAAATCCTCAGTGCGCCAATGTCATTCCGTTGCCGCTACTTTGAATATCTGGCTTATCACGACCTGATGCAGCAATATTTTGATGAAGATCCAAATTTCCGCTGGGAACAGGCACCTCGACCCAGATTATCTGATCAATCTTACCAAGCTGGTTATTTTGACGATATCACCATCGAAGATCGTTTAGCACGAACGGCAGCACTTGATTTTGTAACGACTGAGCATGAGCCTTTATTTGATGCTGCGGATGTTTGTCGCTTAGGTAAAGATTTATTTTGCCAGCATGGTTTGACCACGAACCGCCGGGGCATGGAGTGGCTACAACGCCATTACCCTGATCACCGGGTTCATGCCGTAAACTTCCCCGGCGACCCTTACCCGATTCATATTGATGCGACATTTGTGCCATTGAGACCAGGTCTTATCATCAATAATCCAAACCGGCGTTTACCGGAAGCTCAACGCAAGATTTTCGAAGTCAACGGCTGGGAAATTGTTGATGCGGCCTTACCTTCAAATGACACACCGCCACCACTTTGTTATTCCAGCACCTGGTTATCAATGAACTGCTTAGTACTGGATCACAAGACCGTCATTGTGGAAGCGAGTGAGGTCAGGCAAATGGAACAGATGGACAAGTTAGGTATGGAAGTAATCCCTATCGCTTTCCGTGATGCCTATCCTTTTGGGGGCGGCCTGCATTGTGCAACAGCGGATGTTTATCGCGAAGGCAAGTGTGAAGACTATTTCCCTAATCAGGTTCCGGGAACTCAACTTCGCGGATGAGTTGATCCTACCTGCCAATAGTTGTAAAGAGGGGTTTTATTAAAACGCCCTCTTTTCCTCATAGTTTTAGTGGTAATAATCGTCAACGGTGCCATCAGAGATATGTCAGGTAATCCGGGAGTATCAGCAGGGCTGACATTTCTTCTTGCAGAACTAACAGTGGCTTACACACTCATGGCGGCTATTTACAAGTACAAACTACTACCTTACAGAACCCTGCCAGATAAATGATACAACTGAACTAAAGCGGTAAGCCCAGACTCTATAGCTTCAAAGAATGGCCTAATTTTGAACCAAGGACTACCATCATTATGAAAAAAACCACCCTAACAGGCATCCTATTAGCTTGTGCAACGACTCTGTTGTCGCTACCTGCTGCTGCATCCGACGCTGATCAAATCGTAAAGCTTGACGCCAAGCTCAATACACAGAAAAACCCAGCTCAACTCTACCTTCGTGCAGGCACTTACCAGGTAACACCCGTAGGACGCCACCACGGCGGCAATATGGGTGCATGGAGCGTATGGGGCCATACCACCTGTAAACACCCCACCAGTTGCCCACGCACCGTACCCACTAAATTCACCGGACTGCATAACAATTATTACGTCATATCAGACCAACTGGGAGATGTGAAAGTAAATGGCAAGATGCTGCC
>CANNZV010003559.1:0-79425 GCA_947561585.1 Caprella mutica
CCATTGCTCCGCCAGACATGACCAGCCGCAATTCTCGCGCATCGGCAAGGTCCGGCGAATGTGCTGCGGGGTTCGGCGGCAGCGGCAGCGGCTTGCTCCTTGGTACTGAACTGGCTGTGCCGTTGACGGGGAAACTCACTAGCGGGGTCAGTTGATCGTCATCCCCGATACGAACAAGTTGGGCAGCGCCGCCTTCGTCTTCGGCCACATCGACAATTAGGTCCACGCGCTGTGCCGGGCCGAGGATCAACTCGCCGTCAACCTTCTGGGGTTGGCCGATCGGCATTCCGTCAAGGGCCACCGTCCAACCGGTCATTCCCGATAGCCGCAGCGGGAATATCCGCGCGCTAGCTGTGTTGATGATGCGCAACCGAATGCGTTCGTTGCGCTTTGCGGGCAAGCTCAGATCATAGCGCCCATTCACCGTGATGAAGTTGCCGACACGGCCACCGTGGCTCATCATCATGGGCTGATCGAAATTGTCGAACAGCTGCCCATTCTCCGGGTCGAGCAACCAGTCCTCAAGAACGAGGACTTCCTCTCGGTCGATGTCCGGCTTATCGGCCTCTTCAACAATCAAGGCACCACGCAAACCACGTGCGACCTGCTCGTACGAGCGATTATGCGCGTGGTACCAGTAGGTGCCAGCGTCCGGTGCGACGAAGTCGTAATCGAAGGTTTCACCCGGTGCCACGGCCTTCTGGGTCAGTCCTGAAACGCCATCCATCGCGTTGTCGATCCGGATTCCGTGCCAGTGAACCGAACTGGGATCCGGTATCTCATTGCGGAACCGGCGGCGCACCCGATCGCCCTGTGCGACCCGGATTTCCGGGGCAGGAACAAGGCCGCCATAGCCCCAGATCTCTGTTTCCGGGTAGGTGTCCGGAAGAAGCTGTCGACGTGCAACCTTGGCAACCACATCCTCGAAAGCGGTCTCTGCATAAGCCGACCGCGGGATCGCCACCGCGAAGGTCGCTAGTGTTGCATGGCGCAAGAATTCCCGACGTGTTTGTTTCATTTTTCGTCCTCGAGAAAGCGAGGGCTCAACGCCCTCGCGTGAATTTAGTTCGACCCGGCGTTTGAGGCCTCGACCGTGTCTTTATCCAGCAGGTAAAGCGCCATTGTCTGGCGGTCGTCAGCTGTCAGAAACCGGGTCCCCTCGCGAACCACTTCCGCCATGCTGCCGCCGAAAGCATCGCCCGACGGCGTGATGCCAGTCTGAAGCGCGTAGGCGAGGTTTGAAACGGTCCAGTCGTTTTCGGCCAAGTCTTTCGGCCGTATCGCGGGTGCTTTGCTGCCACCGGGAAGCTGGGCGTTACCTGCAAATCTGGCGCTCAGGTCTCGTCCACCGGCGAAGTTGCGGGATGTATGGCACGCGGCACAATGCGCGGCACCATTCACCAACTCCTTGCCTCGGTTCCAGGCATCGCTTCTACTTTCATCTGGTTCTGTATCCGGATCGTAGAAAAACGCAGCTCGCCAGAGCTTCAGCCCCCATCGTTGATCAAATGGGAAGCTGACCTCGTTTTCCTGTGCAGGTTCCGCCACGGGCGGCACCGTTTGAAACGCTGCCCAGAGATCAGCGACATCCTGATCCGAGAAGTCCGCATAAAACGTGTATGGGAAGGACGGATAATACGGGGATCCATCGGGGCCGATGCCTTGCCGCACGGCTTTCGCGAACTGTTCTGCGGTCCAGTCGCCCATACCGTGTTTGGGATCGGTCGTCAGATTGGGCGGATAGAACGTTCCGAACGGAGTTTCGAGCGGCGCACCTCCGGCAAGAGGCGCACCGCCCGCTTCAAAATTGGTATGACAGGCAATACACCCACTGGCGCGCGCGAGATACGCGCCCCGGGCGACATCGCCCTCTGTTGTGATCGGGGTCACCGCACTGCCGACCGGCCAAGCGATCACCACTCCGAGACCAGCCACGCCCAGCACGGCGACCCCGCTGACTAACGTCAAAAACCGTCGCATGGTCAGTCTTCCTCTGCCCGGAAGCGTTCATGGCACGCGGAACAGACCTGAGTAGTCATCGCAAATGCCGCGTCGGCGGGCATTTCGGCAATGGCGGCTGCATCCATCATGCCACCCCCGCCCATCATCGTGCTCCCGCCCATCATGCCGTTGCCGCTCCCCATCATGGAGCCGTCACCCATCATGGTCGCGCCACCCATTGAGGCGTTGCCGTTCATGCCGCCCAATCCGTTTCCGGCTGCGCGTTCCAAGCCTTCGGAATATTCCTCCAGTTGGGTCGCCAACGCTGCGAAGCGGTCCCAATCGGTCCACACATCTTCTTTGGCTTCAGAGGGCATGCCCCCTGTGCCCTCGGGGAACAGCTTTGTCATGCTCTCACCGGCGTGCTGCTGGAACAGGCGCGCCGTATCACGCACTGTTTCTGCGTCATAGGCCGTTTCACGCCGCATCATCGGGGCCACGGCCTTGACCGCCTTTCCCATTGCCAGCATGGCGTCCATGCGCTCTTTTACAATACCAGTAGCACCGCCATGCGCGAATGCCGTGACCGCGGTTCCTGCAATCAACACTGCAGCCGTGATAGATGTTTTTTTCATGTCTTCGATCCTTCTCTGGGTCTGCTTTTCGAGAGATGTGAAATCAGACTCGTTTTCGTGGCGGTGGAGGATCGTTGTTTGGGCGCGATTCGGGTGGTTGGGTCGCGCCGTCTTGCATGACGGTCTTCAAATAATGAGGCTCGTAAACCATGGTTGGCTGAAGCAACAACGCCACATAGACAGAACAATCGACGCCGGGATGACAGTGGCCAGAGGCTTCGCTCGTCGACGCCGAAAAATCTTCGTGGATGTGGATTTCTTGCGCCAAGGACGCTTCACCTTGAAACGCTGGCGCTTCAGGCACCCCGAAAACCACGAGGAAAAGGCCGAAAACGGTCGACAAAAGACATCTCTGCGCCATCGACCAGCGCATCAGTTGATCCCATTTGCCCGTTGCAATTCGCGAACGTAGGCGGCCACCATCTTGACGTCCCCCTGTGTCAGCCCCTCGATCCTTGGCATGTTTCCGAAATTCCAGTGATGCGCGCGCACGCCGTTTTGGGCGGCCAGAACAAAGGCCATGTCGGAATGGTGGCTTGGTTCGTAGATTTTGTGCACCAATGGCGGCGCAATACCGTTGCGACCGGCGGCATTTTTACCGTGACACTCAGAACACATTGCCTCGAATACGGTCTTTCCGAGCGCCGCCTGCTGCGAGAGGTCGTCAGGTAGTTGGACCTGAACAATCGGGTCGCCTTCAGCGATCTCGCTCGTGTCCGGTGGCGTCATGGAGTGGCCCACAGCCGTATCCTCTGAACCGGCGAACTGCCAAACGGCAAACCCTCCGCCGACAATGAAAACGGCACCAATGAGCGCGGTGAGTTTATCCATGCCTGTATCTTCCGTCTTGCCCGATGTCTCAGATGAGTTTGACTTGAGTGCCGACAGGTGTCCGCTCGTAGACTTCCTCAATCTGTTCGTTGAACAAACCGATACATCCGTTTGAAGATCGGCGACCGATCTTGCGCGTGTCCTGAGTTCCGTGGATGCGGTAGTACTGCCATGAAAGATAGAGCGCACGAGTACCCAGGGGGTTTTCCGGATCGCCCCCCTGCACGATTGCCGGCCATTCCGGATTGCGCTCCCGCATGGAAGGTGTCGGCGCCCAGGTCGGGTTTTTCCGCTTCTCCACCACCTCGGTGTAGCCGCGTTTGGTAAGTTCATCCGTCAGCGGGACGGATGTCGGATAAACCCGCATTTCACCATCTGCCGTCCAATGCTGAAGCGCCTTCGTCACGGTATCTGAGATGATGATCCCCTTACCAAGCGTTTCGAAGTGGTCTTGCCAGTCATGAATGCGGAAAGAAGAGATGTTCCGGCGGATGGATTCGGCTCGAACCACACTTGGCGCAGCCAAAGCGATAGCCGCATATCCCAGTAGCCTTCGACGATTGACCTTGTTGTTTTGCGAAGTCGTCATGACACACTCCTAGCCTCGGATTTATCCATCTATTTGACGGGAAAGCCGGCATCAGGCAACCTGACAAGGCCGCGAGAAGTGTATCCATTTGTATCCTTGACCTTACCCTGCTGGAGGGTCGCATATAACGCAGAAATCCAGATAATGAGGGTGTCATGGACCATCAGAACCGCAACAAAAACCTGATCGCGGACAAGCTCATGCATTATGGAATGATGGCGTGTTGCGTGGTCATGCTGCTGCCCGTTGCCGGGTTTTTTCTTGCCGGTGGCACATTGGCGGGCATGTGGAGCAATGCAGCGGCTTTCGTCCCGCTTCTGCTGTGCGTTGGGGCGCATCTCGTGATGCACAAGTTTATGGGGAAATCCTGCCATTCCGACAAGGCAGACGATACTACCGAGGAAACGTCTGAGCCCCTGACCTCCGCGGTTCCAATCGTCGTTCGCGGCAGACAGTGACTTGCGCGGCAAGGCACGGGTAAGCGCATTGCTGTTGGCGGGTTTGTTGCTTGGGGGTTGCGCAGGAAGTCTTGATGACTGTCCGAATCGCAGTGCGGTCGTTTCCACGAAGCAAGCGTCAGACCTTCTGCCGGATGAGTGTCGATACCTTACATCTTCTGCGACTGGCGTCACTCGAGTTGTCTGTGCAGATGGTCGACAGGGTTTCGCCGTAGGTGTTCGTTGAGCAATCTCTGCCGTCTGAGCGAAATCTGCGTTAGAAATAGGGGAAGGAAGCGGGTATCTTGATCGATTGCCTTTTGATCCTGCGACGGGTTTTTCTTGTTCCGTTCGTCCTCCTGGTCCTTGTTTCCGGAAGCGTCTCGGCAGCAACATCATCTGAATATCAGAGTGCGCCTCTAACCGCATATCTCATTAGCGCACAGGACGGCGTTCCCGAGAACACACAGACTCTGTCAGCCGGGCTTCGACTTCAATTGAATGAAGATTGGAAGACCTATTGGCGGTCGCCGGGAGAGGTGGGAATTCCACCGTCGGTCGAATGGAGCGGTTCCGAAAACGTCGCAGATGTCGAATTCATGTGGCCCGCGCCGACACGCTTCACCGCCTTCGGAATCGAAAATTTTGGTTACGCAGATGAAGTCGTCTTTCCGCTGCGCGTAACCCTCAAAGAACCCGGCGCACCCGTGACTCTTTCCGCACAGGTCAAACTGCTGGTGTGCTCCAGTGTCTGCGTCCCGGAAGAGTTTGACCTGTCACTTCGCCTCCGACGCGGCAATGGCATCGACGGCACTTCGGCTGGGCTGATTGGCGCGTTTTCCGAACGCGTCCCTGAAGGCCCAGAGGCGGGTGGTGTCAGCGAGGCAAATGCCTTCATCAACGAAGACCTCACGGAGTTGGTCGTCAGCCTGCGCGTCGATGACCCGTTCCAGTCCCCAGATGTGTTTCCCGAGCTGGGTGCGGGCGTTGCGCTTGGCAAACCTGATATCCGTTTAGGGGAAGAAGATCGTTTGCTTTGGGCGCGCTTGCCGATCCTCTCGTCGAATACGGATGTGACGGTAGCACCGTCGATTACTGTCACCGATGGCGAGAACCGGTCCTTTACCGTGATTGCGGATCGCGTGACGCGGAACATAGCACCGCCCTTCGAACTGACCACCACGACACCGGACATGATGGAACTGCTCTGGATTGCCGCGATCGCGCTACTGGGTGGATTGATCCTGAACGTGATGCCCTGTGTGCTGCCGGTGCTGTCCATCAAGGTTTCGTCTGTGCTCAAACACACCGATCACGATACAACCCGGGTCCGGTTCGGTTTCGTCGCTGCTGGCGCTGGCATCATAGCTTTCATGTGGGGCCTGGCGCTCATCCTCTGGGCGCTCCAGATGGCAGGTCTCAGCGTGGGGTGGGGGCTGCAGTTTCAAAGCCCGCTGTTTCTTGCGGTGATGATAGCAGTCCTGCTCGTCTTTTCGGCAAATCTGTTCGGAGCGTTTGAATTCGCGCTTCCACACGCCATGCAGACACGGCTTGCAGGAGCCGGAGGGCGCAGCGGGTATTCCGCCGACTTTTTCACCGGCATGTTTGGCGCCATCTTGGCAACACCGTGCTCGGCACCGTTCCTCGGCACCGCAGTCGCATTTGCCTTGGCTGGGCGTGGCGTGGACATACTTATCGTCTTTACGAGCCTCGGGCTCGGCCTCGCCCTGCCCTATCTCGTCATCGCCGCGTTCCCGCGTCTCGTTGCGTTCATGCCCAAGCCTGGCAGATGGATGCTGGTCGTTAAGAGTGTCATGGGGATCTTGTTGCTTGCAACCGCCGTGTGGTTGTTCTGGGTCCTTGAAGGAGTTGCCGGGCTTGCGTCCGTAATCGCGGTCGCGATGTTGTCCGGCGTCGCCGTTCTGATATTGTCCCTTACGAATGTGCGGCCCCAACTTCGCTGGTCTATTGCAACAACCAGCCTTGTCTTGGCTCTTGTTGCAGGTCCGCTCCTGCAGCAATCAGCGCCCGCGCAATCTGTGCCACAGTCGGCCTTGACCTGGGTCGCGTTCGACCGGTCGCACATAGCGAAGCGCGTGTCAGAGGGAGAGGTCGTCTTTGTTGACGTGACCGCAGACTGGTGCCTGACATGCAAAGCGAACAAAACACTGGTTATCGACCGTGAGCCGGTCCGCAGTGCGCTTGATGCACCTGGTGTCACGCCGATGCAGGCAGATTGGACACGCCCGGACGCGCGCATTTCCCGCTATCTTGAGAGTTTCGGAAGATATGGCATCCCCTTCAATGCCGTCTATGGACCATCCGCACCGAACGGCATTGTGCTGTCCGAATTGCTAACGACCGACGATGTGTTGAATGCCTTGTCCCAAGCTGGCGGTCGGGATGTTCCCGCGACGATTTCTGAACAGGAGTGACCCGCTGGGGTGGGAGCCTGGCCCGAAGTCAGCCGCCCAGTTGCTCGAGGGCATCGCGGACCGCCTTACGCCGAGGATCATCGGCGGGACGCTGCTCTAGCAGCGCTTCAGCTTTGCGGTAGGCCTCAATGGCCCGATCCTGCTCCTGAAGGACGGTATAGGCGTTCGCCAGCCGCATCCATCCGTCCAGATCGTCTGGCTCATCCTCAAGACGCTCGGCCAGACGCGAGACCATCGAGCGGATGAACTCTGCGCGATCCGCGTCACTCATCTCCGATGCAGCCGCAACATCTGCCGCACTTGGGCCGGGTTGTGACGTCGGCCCGCCAGGTAGATTGACGACTGGCAGGTTGGCTGCGGCGGCGATCCGATTGATCTGCGCTGCGTAAGTTTCCATCCAGGGAACGTAGGCCTCTTCCTGATTCAGCCGGGAAACGAGCAGGTCATAGGCCTGTCGCGCCTCTTCTCTTTGAAGAAGGTAAAGTGACTCGAAATAAGTCGCGGCTGGATTGGACGGGTCAAGCTCCAAAGCGCGATCAATGGCCATCTTTGCCCGAGGAACAATAAGGCCGTCATTGGCAACCGCGACGGCCTCTGCCAGCATGGAGAAAGTCGCGGAGGTGGCGTCCTCCCGTTTGGCGACAACTTCGAAGGCTTCCACGGCATCAACTGCTCTGCCCATGCGCTGATAGGTCTGGCCCAACAACATCCAGCCTTCGCTTGGACCGCCCGCCGGGTCGGACTCGAGCCTTTCACGAAGTCGATTTGCAAGAATCGCCACTTCGTCATTTTGCGTTCGCTCATCCGCTCTCGTGGCAAAAGCCATCGAAGGAACGTTGGGCGATCCCATGGTCACGTAATAGCCCGTTGCAAACAATGGCGCGAGAACAGCCGCGATGACCAAGGGGATTTTGCCGCCTGTGCGGGCAGCAGATGCAACTTTCCTTTCCGAACTCCTCACTGTTGCGACGATTCGTTTCTTGATCTCGAGTTTTGCAGCTTGCCCTTCGTGTTCCGAGATGAGGCCACGCTCCATGTCGCGTGCGATTTCCTGCATCTGATCGGCAAGGATTGCCGGCACCGCATCTCCTCTGGTGAGAATGCTCGATCTGGACAACAAAAGCGGATAGAGGACAAAGCCGATCGCGAGCAGTGTCAGAAGAACGAAAATCACCCAGATCATAGTGCGTCCCTCGTTTCGTTTTGCCTGAGAATTTCGGACACGGTATTCTCATCCTCCGAGCTCAAATCTTCGATTTTCTCCGGCTTTCGCCGACTCATGAGTACCCCTCCACCAACAAAAATCCCGATCAGGATGAACGCGATCGGCGCGAACCAAAGCGCGTAGGTTGCAGGCTCCAGAGGCGGTTTAAGCAGCACGTAATCCCCGTATCTCGCCCGAATGTACTCAATCACCTGAGTGTCAGTATCTCCTGCGACCAGTCGCTCGCGGACAAGAAGGCGCAGGTCCCGGGCCACACCCGCGTTCGAGCTGTCGATGTCCTGGTTCTGACAAACAACGCATCTTAAATCTTTGGAAATCTCCCGCGCACGCTGTTCCAATACCGGATTGGTCAGCATTTCGTCCGGCTCGACCGCATTGGCTGCGAAGGGAAGCAATCCGATACAAAACGCGAAAATCAGCTGTCTCATGATCCTGCTCCATTCGGCAGCGCGCCGGCTTGCTTCAAGGCTTCGGTGAAACGTTTGACGGCGTCCGGACCTACAACCGGCCCGACATAACGGAACAATACGGTGCCATCGCCATCGACGATGAATGTTTCCGGCACGCCCGAGAGCCCCCATTCGATGCCTGTCCGGCCTGACAGGTCAGACCCGATCCGCTCATATGGATTGCCCAGATCATTGAGCCAGCTCACGGCATCCTCAGGTTTGTCTTTGTAGTTGATGCCGAACAATCTAATGCCATCCCGCTCCGCATATCTGGTCAACACTGCATGTTCCGCGCGGCAAGGCACGCACCAGGATGCAAAGACATTGACCACAACTGGCCGTTCGTTTCCGACAAGATCGCTCCGGGAAAGGCCGGGTGTTTCCAGCCCCTCCACCGGTTCGAGATCAAACTCCGGAGCCGGCTGCGAAATGAGGACGGAGGGGATTGCGTTTGGATCCCGGTCGGGATTGAGGCCCCAAAGAAAGAACCCCCCGAATATGACCGCCGCAACAAACGGCAACCCGGCAATGACACGCTTCATCTTTACTCCTACTCCGCAGGGACAGCATCGCTGGTTGACTGTTTTGCGCGGCGCGGCGCTCCGACCCTCAAACGGCGATCCGACAAGGACAGACAGCCGCCGATCACCAGCAGGATCGAGCCGATCCAGATCAGGTTGACGAGAGGCTCATAAAGGATGCGCAGGGTCCACGCTCCGGCGTTGTTCACTTGATCGGAGGCTGGCGTGGCAATCGACGTATAGAGATCCCCCACTAATGTGGACCGGATCGCCGATTCCGTAGTTTGGCTTTCCGCCACCGGGTAATATCGACGCTCGGGAAAAAGCGTTGTGACCAATTCCCCATTCCGGCGGACCACAAGTGTGCCGCGATCGGCAATGTAGTTCGGGCCTTGAACCTTCTCTGCGCCTTCAAACGTGATATCGAATCCGGCGATTGCGACGTCGGTCCCTGGGGCGGCGAACACGATTTCCTCACTCTTCCACGCGCTGGAGCCGATCATCCCCATCATCAAAACAGCGACGCCGGCATGGGCGAGCGTCATGCCGTGAGACGCGCGGGGCAAGTTGCGTGCCCGCCTCGCGCTCTCAGAAAGGGAAACCTCGAACAGACGGATGCGTAGCGCCCATTCACGTAAAGTCGCAAAAAGCAGCCACGCTGCGCCGAGGATGGCAAGGTAGGCCATGATCGGCCCACCGTTCAGAAGATACCACGCGGCCAAGGTCGCGATGACCGCTAGTATGGCTACGAACCGAATGCGATCGAGCAAACCGGCGATATCAGCCCGCTTCCACGACAGGAATGGACCAAGACCCATGAACATGACCAGCGCCAGCATCATCGGAATGAAGGCGGCGTTGAAGAAAGGTGGACCCACCGAGATCTTGTCCCCCGTGACAGCCTCCAGGATCAGCGGATAAAGCGTCCCGAACAGGACTGTTCCGGTTGCGGCGGCCAGAATGAGGTTGTTCACGAGCAGGCCGGCTTCGCGGCTAATCGGGCGAAACAGACCGCCCGGCTCCATGTCTGGTGCCCGCCAGGCATAGAGCGCTAACGATCCGCCGATGGACACTGCCAGCAGGCCCAGAATGTAAAGCCCGCGCTCTGGATCGACGGCGAACGCATGCACAGATGTGAGAAGGCCGGACCGGACAATAAACGTTCCGAGCAGTGAAAGTGAAAAGGTCAGTATGGCAAGCAAGATCGTCCAGCTTTTGAACGCGTCGCGCTTTTCTGTCACGATGGCCGAATGCAGCAGCGCGGTGCCAAGAAGCCAGGGCATGAAGCTTACGTTCTCGACCGGGTCCCAGAACCACCATCCACCCCAACCCAACTCATAGTAGGCCCACCACGATCCAAGAGCGATACCGGCTGTCAGGCTGACCCATGCGGCCAATGTCCACGGGCGGACCCATCTGGCCCAGGCCGGATCGACACGGCCTTCCAGCAGAGCCGCGACGGCGAAAGAGAACACAATGGAGAACCCGACATACCCGAAATACAAAAGCGGCGGGTGCAGCGCGAGGCCCATGTCCTGAAGCAACGGGTTCAGATCGTTGCCGTCGAGCGGCGGTGGGAACACTCGCTCGAACGGGTTTGACGTCAGCAGAAGAAAAGACAGGAAGCCGACGCTGATCCACGCTTGAACCGACAGCGTGCGCGCCTTGGTTTCGGCCGGAATGTTCGACCCAAATAAGGCAACGCCGGCTCCGAACACGGCAAGTATTAGTATCCAGAGCAGTAGCGAACCCTCATGGCTGCCCCATGTTCCGGCGACCTTGTAGAGCATCGGTTTTAGAGAATGGGAATTCTCGACCACGTTCCTGACGGTGAAATCGCTGACAATGAAGGCCTGCATCAGCGCCGCGAAGGCAATAGTCACAAACACCACCTGACCAAGGGCTGTGGCCTGAGCGGATTTCATCCAAACGGTGTTTCCACGCGATGCGCCCGTGATCGGAAGAACGCTCTGAACAAGTGCAAGCGCCAGCGCGAGTGCCAGTGCGAAGTGACCAATTTCCGGGAACATGGCGTTCCTTCCTAACTAAGGTTGGTGGCGTCGCATCGAGCGATGCTCGAATATGTGATGTGGTCTATTCGTCGAGCGTTGCTTTCAGTCGGCGAAATTCTTCTTCGTCAATTTCACCATTCGCAAACCGTCGCCTGAGTGTTTCTTGCGCGTTGGCTTCTGGCGGAGGGGTGCCAGTGTCTCGCAGCCTGAGCACCAAGAACACGATCAATGCGATCACGGCGCCCCAGAAGGCGAGCATCATGAAGCCACCCATAAAGCCATAACCACTGCCCCACATATGCCCCGTCCAGGAGCCTGGACCATCAGCCCGCGCCATGCTGGCGGGCAAGTTGGCCAGCAGCGGTATGATTAGTTTTTTCAGTTTCATCCGTTTCTCCTTCAATCAGTTCGCTTTCATCCAATGGGATGGTGATAACAGCCCGCAGACCTGCGCCGTTCCGGTTGACCAGCTGAATATCGCCACCATGGGATTGGATTATTGTCCTTGCGATTGAGAGCCCAAGCCCATAACCGCCTGTTTCCAAAGACCTGGATTGTTCGAGGCGATAGAAGGGATCGAAGACCTTTTCCAGCTGATCTGTCGGAATACCGGGTCCATTGTCATCAATGTTGAGGACGAGGCTCGACTCGTCGGTCGCCCAACTGAGCTGTGCGGCGCCACCGTAGCGAACGGCGTTCTCAAGCAAGTTCCTCAGCGCCCTACGAAAAGCGTTTGGTCGAAGCCGAACGGCAATATCCTCGCTCGGGGCAAAGCTGCAGTGCGTCGCCATATCGTCGCATAAGCTGTCTAGGAAATTGCGCAAATCGACCACTTCGCTGCCTTCGGATCCGGTTAGGCCGCGTGCAAAAGTGAGCGTCGCTTCGACCATGCTTTGCATCTCTTCGACCGATGCGATGAGGCTGTCCCGCGTCTCTTCTTCGTCAACCAATTCGGCGCGGACACGCATGGCGGTAAGCGGCGAGCGTAAATCGTGACCAAGGGCTGCGAGCATCCGTGTCCGATCACTGACAAACCGGGTCAGCCGGCTTTGCATGCGATTGAAGGCGACAGTCAGGTCCCTGACTTCGGTCGGCCCTGCAATTGCCAGCTCCGGCACATCCTCGCCTCGGCCGAGATGGTCGGCGGCTTTGGACAAATTCCGAAGCGGACGCGTCAGGCGCGTCATGACGAACCAGATGATCGCCACCAGAAGCAGTCCAGCGGAGATCCCGAAGGTCAGCATCGAATAAAAAGGCCACTGGATTGGTGGCCGCTCGAAGCGCGTTCCAACATTCAACCAACGCGATCCCTCGATCGCGATCGACAAGTTCATTTCAACCGCTGTCAACTCCCCACGCATCATTGCGAGATGCATTTCTGTCATTTCATCAGAGAGATTGGGCAAGGGCCGCAACTCGCCCTCGACCTCATGCAACTCAACCCGAATATCGCGGCTGTAGCTGTCATCCATCAGGGTGCGTATGCGTCCCTCTACGATGCCGCCGTCGGAATGGCCGGTGTGTTCGACACTCGCGGTACTCGATAGATCAAAACGGATAAGAGGTGAATTTGCCGCCCGAAGGATCGATTGATGCAAATCCCGCGGCGCCTCCTCGATCAACCGTGCGACATTTGCTGCTCGACCAGCGGCTTCAAAACCCAAAGCAGCCCGGATAGCCAGGCTGCGCTCATCTGCGAAGAGGAAAAGGCTGATTGCCTGGGCCACGACAAGCGCGCCGACCACAAGCAGGATCAATTGTCCGCTCAGAGAGACCAACGCACGGCGCATCATGTCGCATCCTCGACATCGGCAGCCAGACAGTACCCACCATTTCGCACCGTCTTGATGACGCTTGGTCTTAACACATCCGGCTCGATCTTGCGGCGAAGACGGCTGATTTGATTGTCAATCGTGCGATCCATCGGACCTGCGCTCCGACCGGCGGTCAGGTCAAGCAACTGGTCACGACTGAGCACCATCCTCGCGCGTTCGAGCAGAACCGCGAGCAATTTGAACTCGGAGGTCGTCAAGGGCGTCTCGTTGGCTGCCTCATCGATCAGCACCTGCCTGTCGGTATCCAGAACCCAATGCGCAAAACAAACTTTCCGTCCAGCCAGACTTCCTGCAACCGGTTCGTCCCGGTTGCTTCTCCGAAGAACCGACTTGATGCGGGCCAACAGCTCTCGTGGATTGAACGGCTTGGCGAGATAGTCGTCTGCGCCGATTTCCAGCCCCACGATCCGATCTGTGTCCTCACCAAGCGCCGTCAGCATGATGATCGGAAGATCACCCTCTGGTGCAAGTCTGCGGCAAACCGACAAACCGTCCTCCCCCGGCATCATGACATCGAGCACGAGGAGATCGAAGTGACCGGTGACCAGCTTGGAATCCATCTCAACGGCATCTCTGGCGACGGTCGTGCGCATTCCGTTCTTCTCCAGAAATCGTGCGACGCTTTCGCGTATCTGAGCGTGGTCGTCCACGATAAGGATATGAGGTGGCGGTCCCATGGCGTCCTTCCTAAATCATCGTTGCATCGTGTTTCATGGGCAGAATTGTAGCCGTTTGTATCAGATCAGTCCCTTGCTACAGATGGATACAAATCTGTACCTGCACCGTACGGTGCTCCCGGGTAGCGTCGTGGACAAGTCGAGCGACCTTTGGGATCGCGACCAACCACATGATGAGGTTTCCGATATGGCTCTTGATTTGAACCGACGCCAATTCGTTCTTGGAGCTCATATGACGGTGCTGTCGGTCACAGCTTCACCGCTGCTGGGGCAGAGCCGAACTGTTTGGTCGGCAGAGAGTGCCTTCGACGCGCTTTTGGCAGATTCCGCGCGGGTCATCGATGTCAGAACGCGAGAAGAGTGGCAAGAATCCGGCGTAGGTTCCGGGGTCTGGCCGATAAGCATGCACGAGGCCAGCTTTCCTGAACGCTTGTTCAGGGCGAAGGAACTGAGCGGCGAACGCACTGTTGGCCTGATTTGCGCCACAGGCGGGCGCTCCGCATCGCTGCTTCGAGCGTTAAGACAAGCTGGTTACTCGGGTTACGCTGATATCGCGGAAGGGATGTTGGGATCAGGCGAAGGGCCGGGCTGGATCGCATCGAGCTTGCCGACCGTTCCGATGGATGTCGCCCTGGACGGGTTGCCCCCCGCGTTGGCCTGACCTGTGAAGATCCTATCAGTTCGGTTGTGCGAGAAGCCTGATTTTTGGTCAAATTGCTCAGTTTGAACAGGGAGAATGGTTTGAGTGTATGACCGAAACATTGGCCATGTTTGTCGGAATATGCGCGGCGATCCCGATGGGAATTGTCCACCATTACGCGCTGTCCGGCATCCTGAGGTTTTCCCCGCGCCGGTCGGAGGGCTCGGGCTTGCGGATCATCCTCGCATTTTCCGCACTGTTGCTGCTCCACGTTCTGGAACTGGTAACGCTTGCCGTGTTCAACGCGATCGTGGTGGAAAGCGCGCTACCGCAATCGTTCGGCAATAGCCCGCCGCTGTTTGAGGATATTCTCTATGTGACAGGCATCGCCTTCTCGACCCTTGGCTATTCGTCCCTCGAGGTGGCGGGCCCCTTTCGGCTGTTGCTGATGCTCCAATCGCTTTTGGGCTTCATGTTGCTAACGTGGTCGGCGACGTTTCTTTACTCAGCCTGCCAGCAAGTCTGGCAGAAGGCGAGAGATGACTGAAGTTCGCCACGCGGGTCGGACATAAGCCGAGTTTAACGATCAAATACGTTCCCATATCAGTCATTTGACCTCCCTGCGGAACGGTTGAGTGAACATCGCTTTGCGCGCTTGCTTCAATAGTTCTTGACCTTCCAGTTGCTGGAATCTCTAGGTATCAAGTCATGGCACAGATTTTCGAAAAGACGGACGATCAAGTATCGCATCATCGACACGGCGATACCTTGAGATTTCCAGTATGGGTTGGCGTGTTGCTTGTATCTATCACGATGCCGGCTCACCTGCTTTTGGATGAAAAAAAGCTCGATAGCTCTTGCTTCGATCACGCTTGCCCTAATCGGCAGTGCCTATATCGGCTTTGGCGCCGCGGACGGCAGAGCGCGTTTGTTCTGGGCAGAGCTCGCCGTCGCCCTTCTATTCGGCTCAGCAGCGTTCTTGGGGCTGATATGGCATTGGGCATTCCTCCCTTTGGGATTGGCCCTGCACGCCTTGTGGGACATCTTGCACCACAAGTCTCGCCGTCTCGCCAGCGTTCCGAACTGGTATATTCCCTTTTGCGTTGCCTTTGACCTTCTCGCAGCGACCTTTTTCATCCTGCTTTATGGCGTGTTTTGAACCATGAAGTGGCGTGTACTTCTTCTTGCGATGATCCTTGTCGGAGTTGTCGCGTTGGCATTCCCAGACGTCTTTGGTGCTGACATTCGCCTGCCGTCGCGCGCGGAAATCGACCGCTGGATCGATGCCGCAGGTCTTGCCGGACCAATTGTCATCGTCGCGCTTATGACACTCGCTATTGTGGCGAGCCCCCTGCCGTCTGCGCCCATCGCTCTCGCTGCCGGAGCCGCCTATGGACATACCTTTGGAACGATCTTTGTCGTTCTTGGCGCGGAACTCGGCGCGCTCGTCGCCTTTGGTCTGGCGCGCAGCCTGGGTCGACCGTTCGTTGAGCGTCATCTCGGTCAGAAGATAAACACGGGACTGTTCGGATCGCAGAAGATGCTGACATTTCTCGTCTTCGGCAGCCGCCTGCTGCCATTTCTGTCCTTCGACATGATCAGTTACGCCGCCGGCCTAAGCAAACTGCACCTTTGGAGGTTCGCGCTGGCCACAATGGCCGGGATTATCCCTGCGAGCTTTCTCCTCGCTCACATGGGCAGCCAAGCGATGAACGGAGATGCCCGCACCGCCACCTGGACCGCGCTCGCGCTCGGTGCCTTTACCGGTCTGTCAGTGCTCTTCGCCGCGACGCGAAAGACCGGCACGCAACGGAAGGAGAGTTGACATGCCTATTCATTCTCAAGTGGTGTTGACTCAAGTGGTGTTGAAAACAGACGAGGCCAAAACATGACAGAGATGCTTCTTGGTTCGGAACCGGCCGTTCGCCTGACTGTGTTCCTCGGCGTCCTTGCGGCTATGGCGCTGTGGGAAGTCGCCGCTCCTCGCCGCCGGCGCGACATTCCGCGTGTCATCCGGTGGACGAACAACCTTATGCTTGTCGTCATCGATACGGCAATCCTGCGTCTGACCTTTCCCATTCTGGCGGTGGGCCTCGCCGTCATCGCCGAAGACCGAGGCTGGGGTTTGTTCAACACCTTGGAGGTCCCCGTCTGGGCAGCTGTGCTCGTCTCAATGCTTCTGCTCGATATCGCGATCTACCTTCAACATGTCATGTTTCACGCCATTCCTGCGCTCTGGCGCTTGCACCGCATGCATCATGCGGACCTCGAATTCGATGCGACGACCGGCCTGCGGTTTCATCCAATCGAGATCCTGATCTCGATGGCGATCAAGCTCGCGGTTGTCGCGGCTCTGGGGCCCCCGGCCGTCGCGGTTTTGTTGTTCGAGGTGATCCTGAACGCCACGGCCCTGTTCAATCACGCCAATATTAGTCTGCCTCCGTCCGTCGACCGCTGGCTGAGGTGGATTGTCGTCACCCCCGATATGCATCGCGTCCACCACTCGATCGATCCGCGGGAAACGAACTCGAACTACGGGTTCAACCTGCCTTGGTGGGATCGACTTCTCGGGACCTATGTCGCGCAACCCGCCAAGGGTCACACCGGCATGGATATCGGTATCGAGCAATTTCGGACGACGCGAGATTTGTGGATCGACAGAATGCTGGTTCAGCCGATCCGCGGACCCGCAAGCGGATATGCGCTCGATATGGCCGGGCATAGCAAACCGCAGTCCCAACAGGCGCTCGACTCCCGGTCCGAGACGACCGATATTCCAGATACCGAAGAAAAGGATTGATGAATGAAACGACGTAGCTTCCTGCTGACCGGCGCTGCCGCCACAATCGCGCTCCCAGCCATGGCCGATACCGCACCGGCCATCAAGGTTGTCAAATCCCCGACCTGCGGCTGCTGTACCGCCTGGGTCGATCATGTCCGGCAGGCCGGATTCCAGGTCGAGGTCCAGGATGTCGAGCAGAATGCCCTCAATGCGCTGAAAGACAAGCTCCAGATCGCGCCGGAGCTGGCCGGTTGCCACACCGCCGTGGTGGGCGATTATTTCATTGAGGGCCATGTGCCGTCTGAAGACATCGCCCGGCTTCTTTCAGAGCAACCGGTGGCGCGCGGGCTGAGCGTGCCGGGTATGCCGATGAGCTCCCCCGGCATGGGCGGTCCCGGTGCCGGCGATACGTTTGATACGCTGCTTGTCGGGCTCAATGGCGCGACATCGGTCTTTGCCAGCCACAGCTAGGCCAATCGATAGGTTCCGCGGGACGGGTTTGTGACCCGACCCGCTTCGACAAGCGCCCGCAGCGCGCGGTAGGTGGCCTCATGCGTCAGCTGGAGGCGCGCGGCAAAGTCGACGACTGTGCCATCCAGAAGACCCGCAACGATCCCCGCCATCACCCGATCCTCGGCGCGTCGGATGCCGACAATTTCCATGATCTGCCGGTGCGCCTGAACCTGTTGGGCCGCCTGGCGTCCATAGGCCCGCGCAAAGTCCGGGTTCGCGAAGCCGGCGAGAACCGCGGATTTGTCGATCCGGACCAACTCACCTGCATCCATCACGATGGCATCGCAATGATAGCGCTCCGAAAAGACCGAGGCTTCGGCAAAGCTGGTCCCGGATGTCGCCCGGTGAATGATGAGGCGCTCGCCATTCGGACCAACCCGCTCGAGATGTACACGCCCGGTTGTCAGCACATAGAGACCCCGGGTCCGTGCACCCTGTCGAAAGAGCACGTCGCCTACCGCAATTGTTTGCGGCCGAAGCGCAGATGTCCGAAGAAGGTCGTAGGGCTCTGGCAGCATATGATTGAAATCATATTCCGTAGTGGGCCTGCGTGCTAGGAAAAACGGGTATCTTGCCGTACAAAAGGATCCCGCCATGCGCCTTGTTGCTCTCCTGCTTGCCCTGTCATTGTCTGGACCCGTCGCGGCCCAGCACAGCCATTCCGCGACCGGGCACGCGGTGCCGGATCCGCAGGAAACCGGGCAATCGGCCTTTGCCGCCATGGCCGAGATCGTAGAACTTTTGCGCGCCGACCCCGATACCGATTGGGCAAATGCCGATATCACAGCTCTGAGGCGACACCTCGTGGACATGGAACTTGTGACGACGGAGGCCGACGTCATCCACAGTGTGCGGCCCGCCGGTATCCGGTTCGAAATTCAGGGAGCACCGCGCGTCCTCGAGGCTATTCGCGCCATGGTACCTGCCCATGCGCCGTTCCTGGCGGCCGAGACGGGTTGGGAAGTCACAACAGAGGATTTTGGGGACGGTGTCGCCCTCCTCGTCGATGGCGATTCCGACCAGATACAGGGTCTCGGGTTCTTCGGTCTGATGACCATCGGTGCGCATCACCAGGAGCATCACCTCATGATAGCAAAAGGCGCACCACCCCACCACTGAGCCGATGATCGGCCACAGTTTTCCCCGTCGGCTCCCGGGTTGCAGACAAACCGTTACAAAACCCGCGTTGACGTTCCAGCGCGGTAAGGTTGCAAGCTAAATTCGATATGAATGCGACTGACAACGCTGAACGCAGGGATTTCCTGTATTATGCCACCGCTGGCGCGGGCGTGGTCGCCTCGGGTGCGGCGCTCTGGCCGCTGATCAATCAGATGAACCCCTCGGCGGATGTGCGCGCCCTGGCGACAATCTCGGTGGATATCTCCGGGCTCGCGGAAGGCACGCAACTGACCGTCAATTGGCGCGGAAAGCCCGTCTTCATCCGCCACCGGACGCAAGCCGAGATGGCCCAGGCGCGTGAACAGGCGGTCTCTGCGTTGCCAGACACCGATGCGCGCAACCCCAACATTCCCGGTGAGGCCGCAGCGCAGGATGAGAACCGCGCCATTCCGGGCCATGACGCCTATCTGGTGATGATCGGTGTCTGCACGCATTTGGGATGTGTCCCGCTTGGCGATGGCGCGGGCGATTTCGGAGGGTGGTTCTGTCCCTGCCACGGGTCGCATTACGATACCGCCGGACGCATTCGCAAAGGGCCTGCGCCGGAGAACTTGCACATCCCACCCCTGGCCTTGTCCGACAACATGGTGCTGACGCTAGGCTGAATAATATGAACTTTTTGACTTAGTCGCGCCGCGTGAAACCAGACCATATTCAGACGCCTTCCGATCACCATGGATTGCGTTGCACCACATCCGAATTAGTCTTTGCCCGGATATTTCGCGAAGTGGGCCTCTGGCTTCCATCCAAGCGAGGTTGCGATTGACGGGTGCGCGACTGATGCCCAAAGCGATCACCGCTCCAAACACGGCCAATGTGAGCCCGCATGCGAAGTTTGGAATGACTGATTTTTCGCTGTTCGGAGAGCAAATGTGCCTAGATGGGCGGAAAAATGAGCAAAGAAGCGCGCTAATCAAAACCAGACCGGACAGGAGGCCAACGACCACTAGATGCTTTGAACCACCATCATGGGCCGTGTCCGAACACCTGCGCCTCCTTATGCGCATTGTCGCTTGCTTCGAACTCAAGCGTGGAATGCTCGATTGAGAAACGTTCATGCAGCACCGATTTGACGTTTTCTTTAATCTTGTCGGCCTCACCCATCCGTTCGCGTTCGACGACAATATGGCAGTCCAACGCCGCGGCGTGCTCCTGCATTTGCCACAGGTGGACATGATGCACGTCCACAACGCCATCGACACCTTGGATCGCTCTGACCACGTCATTTCCATCACTATCTGATGGACTCCCAAGCATCAGGGTTCGAATTGGGCCCCCTATTTCGGTGAAGGACAGATACAGGATGTAGAGCGCGATACCGATGGTGATGGCCGGATCAACCCAACGCATATCATAAAGGATAATGAGCGTCCCGCCGACTATGACGGCCACTGAAGCCAATGCATCCGAAAGGTTGTGGAGAAACAGCGCCCGAATGTTCACGCTGTTCTTCTGCATCGAATAGGTCAGCATTGCGGTCAGCGTGTCGACCACAAGCGCAATTCCACCGAGAATGACAACGGTCCACCCCATGACTTCGGGTGGATCAATCATGCGCATGCCACCTTCGTAGACCAGGTAGAAGCCGATCACGATCAGGGTTGTGTAGTTGATCAGGGCCGCCACGATTTCGACCCGGCCATAACCGAAGGTCATGCGTTCATCGGCCGGTCGGCGCGCGATCTTGCGTGCAGCGAAGGCAATGACAAGCGAGGCCATATCGGAAAAGTTGTGCAGCGCGTCGGCGATCAGTGCCAGACTACCCGAGAATATGCCCCCGACGATCTGCGCAACGGTAAGAAGCCCGTTCGCCCAGATCGCGATGGCAACCCGCCGATCGCCAGAGTCCGGATCGATATGCGCGTGCCCATGATCATGCGGCATTGGCAGGCTCCTCATGCGCGTGTGTCGCGCGTCGGTCAGTCTTCAGGCGGCCGCTGCGGAAACCACGTACGCGCGCATTCATCCAGTGACGTATGAAATTCCGGTACAGGGCACCACGCAGCCATCCAAAGGATTGCTCATGGGACAAATAGAAGGTGTCCGGCGTATCAAACACGCCGAAATCCTGCACGATGCCGGTTTTCTGAATGTAGGTATCTTCTCCTTTCCAGGCGACGGGAGGCGCGCCAAGGCAATCCGTGCCCGCGCCATAACCGCAGAGACTGTCCGTGTCCGAGAAAGACGTTTGCAGGACTGTCAGGAAAGCGTCATCCAGGATGAAGCCTTCAAGGTTGATCCAGGCACCTTGAAATTCGATCTCTACCCATGAGTGGAGAATTTCGTGCGGCGCAAGCGGATACACCAGCTCAGGTACAACACCGCGCTGCAAGCCTTTGTGGATCGTGAAACCATGCAACCGGCAACGAATGCCGATACGACGCAGCAGGGCCATCAAGAGCGTGCCTTTGGTATTGCACTGCCCATAGCCGTCGGAAAGCACCTCGGATGCGGGGATGTCGTCAGCACGATTGTATCCGAACGCGATTTCATTCCGAACGAAATCATAGGCAGCTCCGATCCGATCGTATTCGGATAAGTCGCGCCAGCCGCGATTTTCAATTAGATTCGCAAGAGGCGCGGCATCAAAATCCAGTAGTCTGGTGGGTGCAAGTAGGGGGTCGGTCATCTGCAACGGAGTCGCTCCTCGAATCGTCTTGGAAAAAGCCTAATTGCTATAGTCACTATAGCTTCAACCCTTTGCTCAAAGATTTTTAGGTTTGCCCCAAATCTCGACTTATGCCCCGATTTCCTCGTGCTCGGTCAGGCATTCCGAATGGTCCCGCAACACCTCAAGCACCTTGCAGTCTCCGGTCCGCCCGCCGCTGCATTCGTGAACCATGCGTTTCAGTTCGGTGCGCAGCGCCTTCAGGCGGGCCATGCGCTGCTCCACCTGTTTGAGCTGGCGACGCGCGATGGCATCAGCCTCGTCGCAGGGGCGGTTGGGATGGTCGCTGAGGTCGAGCAGCTCGCGGATCGCATCGAGCGAGAAACCGAGTTGCCGCGAGTGGCGGATGAAGGACAGTCGGTCGAGCTGTGCATTGTCGTAGCGCCTCTGTCCGCCTTCGGTCCTGCCAGGTTCGGGCATCAGCCCAATCTGTTCGTAGTACCGGATGGTCTGCACTTTTGTGCCAGTCTTCTTTGACAGAGTACCGATCGTGAGCATTTTCGCCTCCATGAAAAAGATACAGTTTGTGTAGGTTTTGCCGTCGGAATAAACAAGTGTCGGATTCACAGACGCGTGAGTTGAAGCTATACCATGATTTCGTGCTTGAACCTCTAGCGGCTAGAGGATGTATCCGCACATGCAATAAGAATCAAAAACAGGCGAACAGGATTGTCCCTTACATCGGCACAGAAGTTTCTTTGGGTTTTGGCAGGCGTGGCAGCGCTTGCCTTCGTATGGCTTTTGCTCTGGTCTGACTATCGTGCCGACAGCGCCCGAACTGACGCCGAGCCGCCTTTTTTCGCTGAGTTCGAACTGACGGACCACCGGGGTATGGTTCAAACCGAGGAGGACTTTGCGGGGCGCTGGATGCTGGTTTTTTTCGGCTTTACCAACTGCCCCGACGTCTGCCCGACGACCCTATCTGAGGTCGCGGCGGTGATGGACGGTCTGGGCGACGATGCCGCCAAGGTCCAGCCGATTTTCATAACTATCGACCGCGAACGGGACACGCCCGCAGCACTCGCCGAATACGTCCCGCTGTTCGATGCGGGCATCATCGGGCTGACGGGCACGCCGGAACAGATCGCCGCCACGTCCGAGACGTTTCCAATCTTCTTTGAGCGCGTCGAAGAGGCCGCAGCACCGGATGGGTACACCATGGGCCACACGTCGCATCTGTTCCTCTTCGATCCCGACGCGGGCTTCGCCGACTCCTGGCCCTATGGCACCTCCGCCGAAGAGATCCTCGCCGATCTGGAAGAGAGGATCTGACCGAAATGAACCGCATATCCGGAGAAACAGCCCTCGGGCTGGCGTGGATCATCGCGCTCGTCGCCTCGCTTGCCGTGCTTTTCATCGGCGAGGTGCTGGGGCAGACGCCCTGTGTGCTGTGCTGGTTCCAGCGCGCCTTCATGTTCCCCTTGGCCATTGTCCTCGGGCTCGGCCTTTGGTGGCGGGACGGCCGTGTGGGGCGCTACGGCATCGCATTGGCGCTTGGCGGCGGCGCAATCGCCCTGTGGCACATGGGGCTTTACGTCGGTCTTGTTCCCGAACGCATCCAGCCCTGCACGGCCACCGGCCCCTCTTGCACCGATGACAACCAACTGGTCTTCGGCATCCCGATCCCGCTGATGGCGCTCGCCGCCTTTGCGCTGATCGGGGCGCTGTCGGCCCTTTCATTGAAGGACACACGAACATGAACCGACGCGGCCTGATCCTGTCCGTTCTCGCCCTCGGCGTCGCCGGTTTCGGCGGAGCCACCTGGTTTGCAACCCGCCCCGGCCCGGTGACCGAAGCGGAGCCTGTTGCGCCGGAACTCGCGGACGCGATGATCCGCCCCTACTCGCCCATCCTCGGGCCTGCGGAAGCGCCCGTCACGATCGTCGAATTCTTCGATCCGGCCTGCGAGGCCTGTCGCGCCTTTCATCCCATCGTGAAGGACATCATGGCCGAGCATGGGGATGCTGTCCGCGTCGTGATCCGCTACACGCCCTTCCACGGCGCGGCATCCGAGGAAGCGATCCGCGTGCTCGAGGCGGCGCGCATGCAGGACGTTTACGTGCCGGTGCTTGAGGCCGTTCTGCGGGAACAGCCGAGATGGGCGTCGCACGGTGCCCCGGCGCCTGGCCTGATCCTTCAGATCGCCGCCACGGCCGGACTCGATGCCGAGGCCGCGCGCACGCAAATGCTGGCACCCGATGTCGTGGCGATCCTGAACCAGGATCGTGCTGACGTCGAGACCGTGGGAATTCGCCAGACGCCCACATTCTTCGTGAACGGCAAGCCGCTCGATCCATTCGGGGAGGCAGAATTGCGTCGTCTGGTGGCCGCCGAAGTCGCTGCCGCGCAAAGCTGAATACAAAGGGCAGGATCAGAACGATGAAAAAGTATATTTTGACCAGCACACTGGCGGCGCTTTTGACCCTTGGAGGGTTCTCAGCGCCCGCGCTGGCCGGACCCGAGGATGTTGTCGTCGAGAACGCGTGGTCCCGCGCCTCCATCGGGATGAACCGTCCCGGGGCCGCTTACATGACGATCCGCAACACTGGCGACGAGCCAGCGACGCTGATCGGCCTTACAACACCTCTCGCGATGATGCCCGAAATACACGAGACGAAGACAAATGCCGAAGGTGTGAGTTCCATGAGCCCGGCGGGGGAGATCGCGATCGCCCCGGGCGAGAGCGTCGCGCTCGAACCGGGGGGCCTGCACGCAATGCTGATGCGGCTACAAGAACCGATGACGGAAGGGGACACCTTTCCGCTGACCCTGCTTTTCGACGACGGAGGCGAAGTGACGGTCGAGGTGCCGATCCTCGGAATCGCCGCGCGGGGACCAGAGGACTGATGCGGCGACGGGCGATCCTGGGGTACGGCGTGGCTGGTGTCGGGGCGGTCGCCCTGATGCTCTTCGTCGGTTGGTGGCAGGTCGATGGACCCGGTGGACCAGAACCTGTCGGGCAGCAGCCTGTGGCCCTGACCGAGATGGATTTCCGTCTGACGGATCATGAGGGCAACGCGGTCGGGCCAGAAACCCTGATCGGTCGCCCGACGATGGCGTTCTTCGGCTTCACCTACTGTCCCGATGTCTGCCCGACCACGCTCTCGGACATTTCGGGATGGCTCGACGATCTGGGAGACGAGGCCGACGAGATGAACGTGGTTTTCATCACGGTCGATCCCGAGCGCGACACTGTCGAAACGATGGCCGAATATGTCGGCTACTTCCATCCTGGGATACGTGGCTGGACGGGACCGGAAGAGCAGATCGCGCGCGTCGCGCACGGCTTCCGCGCCACCTACGAGCGGGTGCCGACGGAGAGCGGCAATTACACGATGAACCACACCGCGAGCGTCTTCCTGTTCGCAGCCTCCGGGCGGTTCGTCACCATGATCGACTATCACGAAGCCAGAGAGTTCGCGGTGCCGAAAATTCGCCGCGCGCTGGAAGAAGAAATGGAGGGGGCGACATGAGGCTCAGAACTTTGGCGGCTTGTGTCGCAATTGCGGGGACGGTTTCGGGGGCGGCCATCGCCATCTCCGATCTTTTGTCGAAAGAACCCGTGCCGCCGGAACTTGTCTCGGCAGGTAGCTGGATGCCCCAAAGTCCTGACGCCCCTAGAAACGTTGACATCCTCGTGACGCTGCCCGCGACGGCATGGGCAGAAGATGCACCCGACCGCGGCCCCCTGCCCCTTCTGCAGGTCGCTGTTGCCGACGTGCCAGTACAGGCGATCGAGCCACCCCTGTCGACGTGGTCGCGCGACATTGCATCTGGCGAGACGCTCGATTTCTTGCTGTCCGAAGCTGGACTAGCGGCACCTGACAGAGCGGAAGTTGCCCTCGCGCTTGGTGCCGAATACGATCTGCGACGGCTGCGGCCGGGGCACTCGGTCACTGTTGCTTCGACCATGGACGGCAGCCCCCGCACCGTCTCACTCGCCGTCGAGGACGGGGTTCGGATCGAGGTGGTTTTCGGCGAGCAGTTGTCCACCCAGGTCGTGGCTCCGGATCCGGAGATCGTAACCCTTGCCGGCAAAGCCGTGATTGACAGCTCGATATTCGCGGCACTCGACGAAGCTGGCATACCCGCCCGTTTTTCCGTGGACCTTGCGCAGATGCTGGGTGGGACCGTGGATTTCCACCGCGAGATGGCCGGTGGCGAGACACTGAGGCTTCTCTGGCGCGAGGCGCGTGTGGGTGAGGAGAGGATCGGACAGCCCGAGCTCGCCTTCGCCGCACTGGAGATCGGCGGTTCGCTTTACGAGATCGTATGGCCGGACGACGGCAGCGGTCAGGCGACGATCTACGTCGATGGCGAGGTGCTGCGCGTCTTCGCACAGCCGGTCGAGGGTGCGCGCCTCAGCTCGGTGTTCGGACGCCGCACGCATCCGGTCTTTGGCAACGTCCGGATGCACACAGGCGTCGATTTCGCAGCGGCACGTGGGACACCGGTTCAATCGACGGCACCGGGGCGGGTCAGTTTCATCGGCTGGCGCGGCGGATATGGTCGCGTGGTCGAAATCTCGCACGGCTCCGACACCGTGACGCGCTACGCGCATCTGAGCGCCGTGCCGGAAGACCTGGCACAAGGCCAACGCGTTGCGGCGGGAGATGTGATCGGCCGCGTCGGCGCGACTGGCACGGCGACAGGTCCGAACCTGCACTACGAAGTCCTCGTGGATGGGCGCCCGACTGACCCCCTCTCTGACGACCGGCTCGCCGAAGCGGCCGAGAGGGAAGCGGATGACACCGCCGCACTCTCGCGCCTGGCCGAGGCGCGCGCGCTTCTGAATGAAAACCTCGGCAGCGAGATTGCCGAAACGGCAACCGAAAGGCTTTGACCCATGAAACGCATGACCCAAGCTCTTGCCATCACGCTCGCCCTGTTCCCGGCGGCCCAGGCCCTCGCAGAGGCAACGGCGATCGACGTCCGCAAGACCAACGGATGCGGCTGTTGCCTGTCTTGGATGAACCATCTCGAAGAAAATGGGTTCGCGCCGACGGGCCAAGACATCAACGGCGGGCTTCTCGTGCGCTTCAAGCTCGACAACGGCGTGCCGCAGCGCATGGTCTCCTGCCACACCGCGCTCATTGATGGCTACGTGATCGAAGGCCATGTCCCGTCCGCTGACATCCGCCGCCTTCTCGAGGAGCGCCCAGACGCCGTCGGCCTCGCCGTTCCGGGGATGCCCTATGGCTCGCCCGGCATGGGGCCAGAAGACGACCGTGAGGCCTATGATGTCTTCCTCATCCGCGAGGACGGGTCGACGGAAGTCTTTGCAAGTTACGTCGAAGGATAATCTGGCCCAATTATGGAAAATCTCTCTCCGATCATGCTCGGCTTTCTCGGAAGCCTCGCCGCTGGTTCGCTCACGGCAGTCGGAGCAGCTCCCGTGCTGTTCGGGCGCATCCCGTCTCGGGCCACGCGCGATCTGTCGCTCGGCTTCGCTGCCGGTGTGATGCTCGCCGCTTCCTTCTTTTCGCTGATCATCCCGGCATTGGATGCGGCCGAGCCGATGTTCGAGAACGGCGCGATGCCTGCGGCCATCGTATGCGTCTCGATCCTTCTGGGCATGGGGGCCGTCGCCCTGATGAACGAAAAGCTGCCGCACGAGCACTTCAAGACGGGACGCGAAGGGCCCGAAGCGGCGTCTTTGCGGCGGGTCTGGCTGTTCATCATCGCGATCACGATCCACAACTTCCCCGAAGGCCTCGCGGTCGGGGTCGGCTTCGGATCCGGAGGTATGGAGGGCGGTCTGCCGCTTGCTGTCGGCATCGGGCTTCAGAATGCGCCCGAAGGATTGGCCGTCGCTGTATCTCTGCTGGGCGAGGGATATCCGAAGCTGCGCGCCTGGGGCATCGCGGCGCTGACGGGCATGGTCGAGCCGATTGGCGGTTTGCTCGGGGCCGGCATCATCACACTGTCGGAACCGCTGCTGCCATGGGGACTGGCCTTTGCCGCGGGCGCAATGCTCTACGTCATCAGCCACGAAATCATCCCCGAAACCCATCGCAGCGGCCATCAGAACAAGGCAACGCTCGGGCTGGCAGTCGGGCTCGTTCTGATGCTGTTTCTCGATGTCTGGTTGGGGTGAGCCAATGCCAACAAACAAAGTATCTCCGGTGATCGGCGTCGTCGTAGCGCTTGCTGCGTTCGCGATTGATCAGATCACCAAAGCCATTGTCGTTGCGAATGCCGCCACTTTAAGCGCCGGGATTTCCATGTTTGCGGGATTCAACCTCGTCTTTTATCGTAATGACGGCGTGACTTTCGGGATGCTGGGCGGCGCGCCGTGGTGGAGCCTCATCGCTCTCGCTCTTGCCATCTGTGTTTGGCTGGGGGTCATGCTGTTTCGCGCCGAAAGTGCGGTCGAAACACTTGCCTATGGCGCGATTATTGGCGGAGCCCTGGGCAATGTCACAGACCGTGTGCGGTATCGGGCTGTAACAGACTTCCTGGATTTCTACATTGGCACAACACATTGGCCTGCCTTCAACATGGCCGATGTATTTGTCGTCAGTGGCGTGGGGCTCTTGCTCGCTGCGCCATGGATCAGCGCGCGGCGTTCGATTAAGTCGTGAAGCCGGAAATTCTGAACCGCATCGCTCTGCGCAAACGTCTGCTTTCGCGGATGACGCTTGGTTTCGCCGCCGGGGCGCTGACGGTTCTGACTTTCCCGCCTTTCTCGCTTCTCCTGCTTGTTCCCGTTGCCTATTCCGCGTTGTTTGTCGGTCTTCGCGGTCTCTCCTTCGGGCGCGCTTTCCTCGTCGGCTGGGCTTTTGGTCTCGGCCAGTTCGGTTTCGGGATTTCATGGATCGCAGAGAGTTTCTACGTCGAGACCGAGCGGTTCGGGGCGATGGCAATCCCGGCCGTCGCGGGATTGTCCGCAAGTCTCGCGATTTTCCCGGCCATTGCCGCGGCGCTTTTCGCCGAAATCTCGTGGCGCGGAGCCATGGGCAGCCTCTTGGCCTGCCTCCTGTTCGCGACCTCCTGGACCGCGGCCGAGTGGTTGCGCGGTCACGTTCTGACAGGTTTTCCGTGGAACCTCGCCGGCTACGCTCTTGCCGATTACGCCGCTCTTCGCCAGCCCGCCGCCTGGGTCGGAAGCTATGGGCTAAGCTTTCTCACCGTGTTCGTCGCGACACTCCCCGGCGCGGCTGTCATGGCGTCTAGGCGGCAACGATTGACCGTTTCAATCATGGCGCTGGCCGGCATCGCGATGATGTGGGCCGTCGGCACGCTTCGCCTCCAGTCGAATGCACAACAGCCACCCGGTGTCGACTTGCGCATCGTCCAGGGCAACGTTCCCCAAGAGGAGAAATGGGCGCCCGAGAACCGCGAGGCGACCTTCGCGCGCTATCTCGAACTTTCTTCCCGCCCCGGCAATTTCGACGTTCTTCTCTGGCCGGAGACCGCCTTTCCGGGTTTCCTCGATGAGGATAGGGAGGCGCGGGCCCGCATTGCCGCTGCGCTCACAGACGGCAGGGTGCTACTCACCGGTGTGCCGGACCGTGTACCGAGCGAGGATGGCACCCGATATTTCAACACGGTCCAGGCCGTTGGCGCGACCGGCAGAATCCTGACCGGATACGCGAAACACCATCTCGTACCCTTCGGCGAATATGTGCCATTCCGTGGCTGGTTGCCCATCGAGCGGCTCACGGCGGGTCTGGGCGATTTTGCGCCCGGACCGGGCCCACGAACGCTTTCGCTTCCGGGTGTGCCGCTGGTCGCCGTGACGATCTGCTATGAGATCATCTTCCCAGGGCATGTGGTCGACGACCTGTTCAGGCCCAACTGGATCTTCAACGCCACCAACGATGCCTGGTTTGGAACCAGCATCGGACCTGAGCAGCATCTGGCATCCGCACGTATGCGCGCCGTAGAGGAAGGCCTTCCTGTCATCCGAGCCGCGAATACGGGGATCTCCGCGGTCATCGACGCGAACGGAGAGATCGTTGCGCGGCTCGATACCGGGGAAAGGGGCATCATCGACGCTGGCCTGCCCTCGGCGCGGCCGCCGACTCTCTACGCGGGCTTCGGGGACTGGATGCTGTTGGCGCTCATCTTGGCTTCGTGGATCTGGGCTCTGACGGCCAATGCGACGGCTCATTTCCGCCGCATGAGAAAGACCGTCATGCAAAGATGTGGATAGGTGTTCCGTCCTTCACCATTGCATAGATGTCCTCGATCTGCCGATCTGTGACCGCGATGCAGCCAGCTGTCCAGTCGCGGACGTCCGTTGGGTCGATGCCCGGGCGTGGACCACCATGGATGAAGATGTCGCCGCCGGGGGAAAGGCCCTGCGCTTCGGCAAAGGCGATGTCGGCCTCATTCGGATAAGAGATGCCAACTGAAAGATGATAGGTGCTTTCAGGGTTGCGCTTATCGACTAAGTAGGCGCCCTCCGGGGTCCGACCATCTCCCTCAAATTGCTTGTGACCCTCGGGCGCGAAACCCAGCCCGACCGGATAGGTTTGCAATACGCCATCGGCTCCGTCGAGAACAAGCAAGCGCTGCCCCTTGTAAAGCCGAACACGGGTCACCTCAGGACCGCCATAGCTGCGGAACTTGCTGGCACAGCCGGACAGAAAGGCGGACATCATGCACATGAGAAAAATACGACGTTTCATTGAAGGTGCTCGATTTTTTGTTCTTTGGCCGAAGATTTATCATGAATCTTCAATTCAACAAAGGGCTGTCTGACTTGGAAAGAACAAGTTCCGGGAGCCAGGTGATCAATTCTGGCCACAATGCCAGCACTGCGATGAGCAGGATTTCAATGATCACGAGCGGCCCGGCGCCACGATAGATGTCAGCCAGATTGACACCTGGAGGAGCGGCCATCTTGGCGAAGAAGAGAGCATATCCGAATGGGGGCGTGAGAAAGGATGTTTGAAGCGCCAAAGCGATCAAACCGGCCAGCCAGATTTTTGAAAAATAGTCCGAGCCAACATGATCTGAAAAATCCAGCTGCCCGAACGCCGGCAGCAAGATCGGGAGAAAGACGAGCAGGATCTCGATCCAGTCGAACACGAACCCGAGGACGAGGATGATGCCAAGCAGCAAGGCAAGCGTCATCCAGCGCCCGAGATCGAACCCGTTGATCCATTCAAGCAGAACTTCGCGCCCCTCAATCAGATTGAAACCAAGCGAAAAAATGGATGCCCCGACGACTATAAAAAACACCATTGAAGTCATGGATGCGGTCTGAACTATCGTCTTGTTGAGGCGTGCAAATGTCATGCGTCCGCGAAACGCCATGACCAACAGCCCCCCGAAGACGCCGATACCTGCCGCCTCGGACAGGGTCGCGATCCCACCCACAATACTGAGAGGAAAGGCCGCAATAACTCCGATGGCAATGATCACCGACAACACGTCCCGCATGGTGGGCTTTTCCATATCCGACAGGGCAACGTCGACACGATTACGAAGCGTTACCGCGTAAAACAGAGAAAAGAACAAAACCAGCAGCAAGACCGGGATGACAAGCGCTGTGTACATCAACGCGATCCGAAGCTGAAAGACGTTGGCCACAAAGAACAGCAGGACAGCCGGTGGAAAGACGACCCCCAACGCCCCGGACGCCGCAACCGCCGACCCGGCCGTCGAAGGCGCATATCCCGAGCGCAGCATCGGCCCATAGGCCACCAGAGCGACCGTCACAACCGAGGCGCCAATGACACCCGCGGCAGGCGCGAGGATCAGGCCAATCAACAGGGTGGCAATCGCATATCGGCCCGGCACGGATTTCAGGACATGGCCCAACGTCTGAAACAGCGTTGCTGCAACCCCGCTGGCATTCAGGACCAGCCCGAGAAAGATAAGAAGCGGGACACTGGTGAACTGCACACCTTCGTTGGTCAGCATGCCACGCACCCGAAGGTAAATGAGGCCGAGATGGCCAAAATCTGTAACGCCGATCACAACCGCAGCGACAAATGCCAGAAAACCGGTAGCGGTCAGGACCAATGCCACAGGAAAACCGCTGAACACACCGATGCCCAACAGCCCCAGCATTGCGATGGTCAGGATTTCAGTCTCCATGTGGCATGTCTTCCTGAGAGCTTGGCGCGATGCTGTCGTGTTGTCCGCGCAGGAAGGCGATGTTGCGCGCCACGACGACAAGGCCCGCAAACCCCAGCAGGACAGGTCCGATCACGGCGGCAATGCGCCGTGCCCAGATGTCGGTCTCAGCGTACTTGGTTGTCCGCATCAGCCCATCCCAACCATAATTGGTCAGGATGATCGCCAGAGGCAGCAGTACGAAGAGACAGCCAGCAAGTTCGATCCAGGCGAGACGGCGGGGCGGCCAGTTTCGTCGAAAGACGTCCACGCGGACATGCCCGTCGCGCAGGTATGTAAATCCGAACGACATGAAAATGAGGATAAAGAGTAGCGAGCTGGAAAGATCGGGAAGGATGGCCGACACCCCAAGCTGAAGCTTGCGATCGAGCATTTGCAGGCCGGTAAAAAAAGCGATTGGAACCACGGTTAGCCACGCGGTGCCCACACCTACGGAACGGATGACCGTTTCCAGAAAATCAAGTATGCGCAATTTGTCCCCTCCCTGCCTCTCTCCGGAGGCTGCCTAATGACCATGCGCCAGCGCACCCTTCGCCATCTGCTCGCCAACCGGTTCACCGCCCGAAGGCCCCGCCTCGACCCAGTGTCCGTTCAGGAGCCGAAGCGCATTGGCAACCACCAGCAAGGACACGCCCACATCCGCGGCGATTGCCCCCCACATCGAAGCCATGCCGAAGGCGGTCAATCCGACGAACACCGCTTTCGTCGCCAGCGAGATGCCGATGTTCTGATGGATGATCGTCATGGCTCGGCGCGAATGGCCAATGAGCCACGGCACCTTGCCAATGTCGTCGGTCATCAGCGCGATGTCTGCTGTCTCGATGGCCGCGTCCGAACCAACAGCACCCATCGCGATGGCGTAATGCGCGCGCGCCATGGCGGGGGCGTCGTTCACCCCGTCGCCGATCATGGCCACCATGTCATGCGTTTCGACCAGTTCTTCGATGGCTGTCACCTTGTCTTCGGGCAAAAGCTCGGCACGGACCTCGTCGATGCCGACCTCGGCGGCAACGGCGCGCGCTGTCCGCTCGTTGTCGCCCGTCAGCATCACGATAGTCTTCACGCCCTGCGCGTGGAGCTGTGCCACGATGCCTTTGGCGTCGGGGCGGATACGGTCTCGCAATTCCAAAATGCCGGTGACGCCGGTGTCGTCGCCCACGGCAACAAGGGTGCTGCCAGCCCCTTCGATGCGGTCGCGCAAATCCTTCGGAATGGCGTCGCCGAAACCCTTCTCCTCGGCAAACCGGTCCGACCCTAGCCAGCTCGACCGGCCGTCTGTGCGTCCTTCAAGTCCCCTACCGGGAACAGTTCGGGTATCTTGCGCGGCGGACACCTTGATGCCGTCGGCTTCGGCCCGCGCGAGAATGGCGCGCGCCAAGGGATGCGAGGAACGTGCCTCGAGCCCAGCGGCGAGGGTCATCAGATCCTGCGCCGATGCTCTACCCAGCGGATGCACCGCCGCCACCTCGGGCTCGCCCATGGTGATCGTGCCGGTCTTGTCCATGGCCAGTGCAGTGGTCTTGCCCGGTGCCTCAACATATGCACCGCCCTTGATCAGCACCCCCGCCCGCGCAGAGGCGGTGAGTGCAGCGACGATGGAGACCGGTGTCGAGATGACCAGAGCACACGGGCAAGCGATCACCAGCAGCACGAGTGCATTGTAGAACCAATAATCCCAAGCCCCACCGAAAATGAGCGGCGGCAGCAGGGCAATTGCAATGGCGAGAGCCATGACGATAGGCGTGTAGATGCGGGCGAACTTCGCCACCCACTGCTCCACCGGCGCGCGGCGGGCATGGGCGTCGCCGACCATGCGGATAATCTTGGCCAACACGGTGTCCGAGGCGGCCTTCGTGGCGCGCACCGTCAGTGTGCCTTCGCCGTTGATCGTACCGGCATAGACTTCGTCGCCCCGTTCCTTTGGGACCAGCGCACTCTCTCCGGTGATTGGCGCCTGATCGACGGCCCCTGCCCCATCGACAACCTCACCATCCAATGGGATGCGGTCTCCGCCGCGCACGATGAAACGTGCGTTGATAGCAACCGCAGAAGCCGGAACGTCCGCTTCCGAACCGTCATCATAAAGAATTCTTGCCGTCGGTGGCGCCAGGTCAAGCAGAGCGGAAACCGCATTCCTCGCACGCCCGACGCTCCAGCTTTCGAGATAAAGCGAGAGCGAGAAGAAGAACGCGACCGTCGCCGCCTCGAAAAATTCGCCGAGGCCAATTGCACCCGCGACTGCGACGACCATCAGCAGGTTCATGTCGGGCGACAGCCGCCGAGCGGACGACCATGCCTTGGGTGCCACGAGCCAGACACCGAACAGGATCGCAACCGCGAATAGCCCTGCCTCGACCAGTGGCATCGGCGCTTCGCCGTGCCCTGCGAAGAGGCCGAGTGCCCCCCCCATGCCGGTCTCGATGATGTGCCACAGAAAACCCGCGGCCCAGAAGCCGCCACTGAGCGCCGTAAACAGCCGCTGTCGTGCAAGATGGGCCGCTTGATCGACCGATGCGTTCTCGGCATCCCAGGGCTTGGCGGTCATCCCGGTGCTTGCGACCAGTTCTGCTACTTCACCGTCCGATACCTTCCTCGCGCTGTCGAGAATAGTCATCCGTCCATTGATCACGTCGAAAGCGAGATGCTCGGCCCCGCCGATCTTCGGGCCGACCACCTTGTTCAGGATTGCTACCTCCTCGGCGCAATCGAGGCCGGACACCTGAAAACTGCGCCCGCCAGCTGGCACGGGCGTCGTCGGCGCGATGTCGCCGCAGGTTTCGGCACTCCCGCAGCAGCTGCCGCCACTTGTCTGGGCATCTTCGGCGTGATCGTGATCGTGACGGTGGGTGTCGGACGGCATGAACGGACCTCTGGATTCGGGTGCTTTGCCATGACATAGCCCCTACAGTAGCTAGAGCTTCAAGAGCAAAATACGGTGGTATTTCAGTTTGATTTATTGCTAGAGGATGCGGTTACCGGCTCCATCACGCCTTGAAGCATGAACAGCCGCTGCAAAGAAAAACAGTCACGAAAGGAAGCTTGATGCGGGTTTTGATGCTGAAGCAAAAAACGATGGTTGCAGTGGCGCTGTCGCTTACGGCCGGATGCGCAGTCCAGCCGACTGGGCCGGGCGACGCGGCAGACCAGCGGAGCAACGTTCCCGAAGCCGTGATTGCGATGGCTGCCCCGGATCAGGATGTTGCAACCGCGCGCTTGGTGCCTGAAGACGGCTGCTATTGGTACGAACACAGCGGCCCCGTTGAAACGACCTTGCTGCCGCTGCGCACGGCGAACGGCAATCGTATCTGCACCTCTCGCGAAACCTAATTTCGTTTGCTGACCGCTGCTTTGCTTAACTGCGGGCAGTGACGCTGTCCTCCGCCGAGTAAAGATAGGCTGTAGAACCGATTTCGACGTTCGGATAGAGGTCATTGATATGCGCCATAACCATCCGTACGCAGCCCGAACTTGCGCGTCCACCGATACTGCGTGGGCTCGGAGTGCCATGGATGCGCAAAAAGGTATCGCGATCCCCGACGTAGAGATACAGCGCCCTTGATCCAAGCGCGTTTTCCGGTCCGGGTTCCATGCCATCGGCAATGTCAGCATAACGTTCGGGGTCTCGATTGATCATGCTCTGTGTCGGTTGCCAGTGTGGCCACCTGACCTTGCGCTTGATGGTATAGACACCCGGCTCGTAGAGGTTCCCCCGCGCGATTGCCACGCCATATCGCATCGCTGTTCCACTGTCTTCGATATGGTAGAGATACCGCGCGACCGCGTCGACATGGATATCTCCTGGCACGAGGCCGTCCTTCGCGTCCACACGCTGAGGCAAGAAACGTGGGTGTAGTCCCCAAGGGTTTGACGTGGCCGGATCGAAGCCGGGCGGGCTGACTTGCGCGTCCCATTCAGCCTTCTGCGCCTCGGTGGGCCAGCTATCGGCAAACACAGGGTTGGCAACAGTCGCAGAAAAGAGCGCTGTTGTCGTTTGAATGAAGTGTCGTCTTGTCAGCATGTCGTACCCTTTCAGTTCCCACCGGCGATCAATGGTAAGAACGATTTATAATCTCGGTGACTAGATAGGACTTCTAGTGGCTAGAGGTTCAAGGGCAGATTTTCGTGAACGCACGTACGATCCTTCCGATCCATCAATGGCTTTATGCCTGACGAAGTCCGAAACATTCTGAGTGCGTAGCGTACAAACACTGTGCAAGGCGCACTTTAAGTTTTGAGGTTATGTTTAGAGCCGTCTAGTCCACCACGGGATAGTCTACTAAGCCACTGCTCGCCACATACGGAACCGCCCTTGTCCTGTCACCTCGCGGATCAGGCCTCTTTCTTCCATCCATGCCAGATTCCTCTGAACTGCAGCCCGGCTAACCCCCGTCATGGCTTCAGTCATCGGGGCAGATACAAGCGGCCATTCTGTCAGTACGCTGAGGAGGACCTGCGGTGTTTTTCCTGTCAGCGGTGCCATTGTTGCTTCCGTTCGTGCCAACCAAGTCTCGATATCGTCCATATGACGCGTTGCAGTGAGGATAGCGTTCTCCATTCCGCTGAGCCAGCGGGCCAGTCGTTCGGCAGGTGTGCCCCCTGAGCGCAAGCCCCCTGCCCCACCCATAGCGAGGGGTGCAAAGATGGCACCCCTTCCGTCGCTGGCTGCGATCCTGGACGCGGTGACGGCGGCTTCGATCTGGTCGCCGTGTTGTCCGAGGCCCGCAAGGCTCCAGAGATGAAAGCCCATGCATGCCCGCGTGATTGGGTGGAGATCGGCTGCGGCTGCCATTACGTCCAGCCATGCGCCCGCGCGATCTTTGAGCCGCTCGGCACTGTCGTCAATGTCCTCGGGATCGCGACGATCCAGGAAGGCGGCCAGGTCGGCCATCGGTTCTGGTCCGCCTGTCAGCCGCCGGACCGCCCATCCAACTCTTGCCAAGGCTTTTGGGTTATCCTGTGCGCCTGAGAGCCGCATCGATACCCAAAGCGCCAGACGATCAGAACTCACCCGATCCCCTGCGAACCAGCTGAGGTCCGCCGCCTCGATCAGAGCCAGTCTATGCCGCCAGCCTTCCGGGCCGCGCAGCAACCGGTCATCCAGCGCACCCAGGCGCCCAGCCACCCGTGCCAGTCGCGCCGCGTGCCCCCCCTCTGCCTTTGCCCAATCATCGATGACAGCAGTGTCGGGCGGTTCCGCCCGTGGCACGGGAGGCAAATCATCCGGTTCCTCTTCGAGTGACCCAGGTAGGAACCAGAGATCGTCTTCGCGAGCCTCTTCATCCCCCTCGACTGTGATGAGGGGGTCGTCGAAATCATCAGTGAAAGTAGATGCTTGCGGCTTCATATGTGCAAAATACTAATCTTTTGCATATTACCCAAGCGATTTTACGGCAGTTGCCCAGGCTCCTTACACAGTACGCGCGCGCGACTGCCGGAGGAACCTCTCAGATCGCGCTTAGCGCAAGGAAACCAAGGGATTGTACGCCAGAACAACGAGAGAATACTCGATTGCATTCGTTTACAAACGGTCGTTTAGTAACATTATATGAAATTGCAAACGGCCCCTTTTCATGCCCTTAATAGGCTATGCACGCGTATCCACAGAGGATCAGACCGCCCTGCCCCAGTCAGAGGCCCTTCAATCTGCGGGATGTTCCGAGATTTTCGAAGAGCACGCCTCAGGTGGAAATCGTGCGCGTCCGGTGCTTGCGCGCGTGCTCGAACGCGTCCAGAGCGGCGATACGCTTGTCGTCGTTCGGATCGACCGCCTTGCGCGGTCTTTGTCGCACCTACTTGAGGTGATCGAAAAACTAGAGGGCAAGGGGGCGTTCTTCCGCTCCCTGCAGGACCCAATCGACACCTCATCCCCGCAGGGCAAATTCACGCTGCAAGTTCTCGGCGCTGCGGCCGAGTTTGAGCGCGCGCTGATACGTGAGCGCACAAAGGCCGGGCTTGCCTCCGCGCGCGTCAAAGGGCGCATTGGTGGCAACCCTGGACTTCGCGCCAAAGACCCCGCCGCGCTGCGCAAGGTGCGGCTGGCGCGACAGGACGGCTATATGGAGCGCTTGAACGAGACCGCGCAGGACTGGGTGCCCCATGTGCGCCGCCTGCGCCCCGATATGGCCTGGGAAGATGTCCTGCGGATTATCAATGCTCCACTGCCCCATGATCGCCATTGGACCCAAAGCCGCCTGCTCCGCGCCGTGAAGGCATATGTGCGCGACGGGTTTCTGCCCGATGAAGTGCTTGGTCGCGCTGGACGCCGGGATACTGATGACCGCCTACCCGCGATCGTCGCCGCCATCAAAGGCGCAGATCCGGATGTCACGCTGCAGGCAATCTGCGACCGGCTTGAGTCGATGCGTGAGCGCACCCCTCGAGGCCGCGCCAGCTGGCAACCGTCTTCGGTCAAAATGTTGCTCGAACGAGCGGAGCGGCTTGGCCTAATTTCATCAGAATCGGCTCAGTCCCAACTGTAACTAGCAGAGGCTCAAACGGCTGAATCTATCGCTCCAAACACCGTCAGAAGGTCAATTGTGCCATTGGGTGCATGGGTTTAGCTAATACCGTCCAAACAATCCTCATGAGTAGCTTGAAGCGCGATCTTGTGGACTTATTGCTATAAAATCAACAACTTGCGGTTATCTTGATGTGACTGTACGCATTGGTGCTGTGGATAACTTTCACACTACATCTAGATTCTTCTTGCCGGACTCACTTGATCGTGGCATTCCCGTTCTGACGGCAAAACGCGTCAGACGCGCTGTACACCGTCAGAATGACCAAGAGCCTCAACAGAGGCCGAGAGTGGGCGGCAGGACATGGATGATCGTAACGTTGGATACGTGCAAGGCATAGGCTCTTCCGACATCGGAGCATTTGCCGACAATCTGGCTGAGTCTTTGGATCGCCAGATGAAGATCGCTTTCGAGCCCGAAGAACGAAAGTCCCTGCGCCGTTTCAGTTCTACCGAAGTTGCCAGCCTCCTGCGTGTTAGCACATCTAACCTGCGCAACCGGCACAAGGACGGCAGCTTCCCGGAAGTTCATACAGACAACCG
Organism: Caprella mutica; assembly: GCA_947561585.1. Lineage (NCBI taxonomy): Eukaryota > Metazoa > Arthropoda > Malacostraca > Amphipoda > Caprellidae > Caprella > Caprella mutica. The sequence goes on from CANNZV010003559.1 coordinate 38,522, forward strand.
CGGACACCGGTTCTACACGGCCCAAGAGATCGATAAGCTGCGCGACATTCTGGGGCGCACCGGAAAGAACGCAGAAAGCTACCGCCCCGGTCGACGTGAAGGCGATCGTCTCCAGGTGATATCTGTCGTCAATTTCAAAGGCGGGTCGTCAAAAACAACAGCAACGATCCATCTTGCACAACGGTATGCCTTGCGAGGCTACCGAGTATTGGTTTTGGATCTCGATCCGCAGGCAAGTCTGACCACCTTTTTCGGCTTTCGGCCCGAGCTCGAGTTCGCCGAAGGCGGCACAATCTATGATGCCCTGAGATATGAGGACCAAGTTCCACTCTCAGCCGTCATCCAAAAAACCTACTTCCATAAGCTCGATATGGTCCCAGCGGGCCTGATGCTCTCGGAATACGAAACCGAGACGGCAAACGCCCTCGCCCGCCGGGTGCAGCCCATATTTGCGGAGCGTCTCGCCTTGGCGCTTGAGGAAGTAGAGGCGAATTACGACATCGTTCTGATCGACTGCCCACCTCAACTTGGTTTTTTGACCCTTACGGCGTTGGCAGCCTCTACGGGACTTTTGGTAACCGTGGTACCTGGTATGCTCGACATCGCTTCCATGAGCCAGTTCCTGAAACTTGCTTCGGAAACGGTCAAGGCCGTGGAAGAAGCCATTGGCCGACGCGTTACCTGGGACTTCGTAAAGTTCTTGATCACGAGATACGAACCGTCGGACGGGCCTCAGACGCAAATGGCGGGCTACCTGAGATCGATCTTGGCCGGACAGGTCATGACTGAACCAATGTTGAAATCTACGGCAATCTCGGACGCTGGTATGACCCAGCAAACCGTCTACGAAGTTGATCCGAGCCAATTCATCAGAAAAACGATTGATCGCGCTCTGACTAGCGTGAACGGCGTTGGCGATGAGTTGGAACAGACAATCCAAATGGCATGGGGGCGTCGCTGATGGCCCGAAACATCTTCAACCAGCCCCCAAAGGATGAGACGGAGAGCGCAGCCCCCTCCCCTACCCCGCCAAGAGCGGCAAAGCTGCCAGGATCTGTTGGCGGATTGCGCGACTCGTTGCGCGAGATTACAGCAAACTCGATCCGCGACATCGAGCCCGATCAGATTGATATGGATGGGCTGCGCGATCGGTTGGTGCTAGAAGATTCCAGCATCGATGAATTGGCCGAGAGTATCGCCAAGCATGGTCAACAAGTGCCAATCATGGTCCGTCCATCTGCCCAACCGGACAGATACCGCATCATCTACGGCCGCCGCAGGCTTGCGGCGATCCGCAAGGTCGGTGGAACGGTCAAGGCAATTGTTCGAACCTTGGATGATGACGCATCTCTGATCGCTCAAGGCCAGGAGAACAACCTCAGGCTTGATCCGTCTTTCATAGAAAAGTCACTGTTTATCAAAGAGATGCAGGAATCCGGCTACAAACCCGGTGTCATTCAGGATGCTCTGGGTCTGACCCGGCAAGGCGTATCCAACCACAGGGTCGTCTTAGAACAACTGCCAGACGGCCTTGTTCAACTCATCGGGCCAGCACATGGGATCGGACGACGGCAGTGGAGTGATCTGGCTGCCTTATCGGTGAAGGTAGATTTGGTGGACGTCGCCAAAGAGGCGCTCGCCACTCTACCCGACGACACACCTAGTTCCGAAAAGTTCCAAGCGGTCTATTCGGCTTGCTCGAGCAAAGCACGTAGCGACAAGAAGCCGCCCAATCGTGGCCTGACTTCGGTCATTAAAGATGAGAACGGCAGTTCATTGGGCACGCTGACAGTCGACCAGAAAACAATCGCCATCAAGATCGCCAAGAAGGACAACCCAGAATTCGGCCAATGGATCGAAGAGCGCGCGGAGGCAACGCTTTTGCAGCTCTTCGAACAGTGGCGGAATGAGAGCGGCTCTGGGTCCTAAGCCCCGAGCCACACAGAGTAACGCGAGCAGAGGAGAAAAGCGAAGACCAGAAAGAAAAGAGCCCCCCAAAAGTTTCCCCTGGAGAGCCCTCATCATTCGATTAGCACTCATGATGTAGCAACCTCCAGCAAACCGGTCAAGAGTCACCGATTCGGTGGACCGATTTTTATTGCCTTTTCCTGAGCGAAATCTCGGGAAGAGACAGGGAAGTTGTGGGCCGAACGGTCGTCGTGAACAAACCATGGCATTTACAAAACTGTCGATTGAAGCCGCAGGTGCTGATGCAACCCCCGGCTCATTTCCCCCATCTGAAGCCGACGTCTGGACAATCTTTAGAGCCCTGAGAGATGCACGTAGCATGTTTGGTCTGCGTCCTGGCCATATCCAAACACTTCAAGCCATGCTCAGTTTCTTGAAGCCCGGCCATGGCGAAACGGTTTTCGCGTCCAACAACTCGATTTGCCAGCGCGTCGGCGGAATCGACGAACGGACCCTTCGCAGACACATCAACCGTTTCGTTGAACTCGGTTTCATCAAGCGCAATGACAGCTCGAACCGAAAGCGCTACCGCGTACGCTCATCCGGCGGAGAGTGCATCAGTTATGGATTGTCTCTCACCCCCCTGCTCCAACGTGCGAGCGAGCTTATCGCCATCGCGCAAGAGATAGAGAATAACCGGCAGGATCGGGTTTTTGTCCGCAAACAGATCCTTACAAAGCTCGCCCATTTGGAAGAGCATGATCACAGCAACACATTCATCGACTACGCGCGGAAAGCTCTACGCAGGAAACTGAGCCTCCCCGAATATCACGCACTGCTCGCCAGTACAGATGCAGAATGCCAGAGATTATCTACCCCAGATGACCCACCAGAAACTATGGAATTGCCCGCCAATGACGGACAAACTGTCCGGCACCAATCTAAGTCTAAAAAAGAAAAAAAAGATTTAGATAACGACATCGCCAATGAAAAACTGAAGCCACACTTGCTGACCTCAGTCTGCGATCAGGCAACATCCTTCTCCACAGAGAGACTTAGAAACTGGTTGGACATTGAAAATCATGCTCGAACACTTGCACCCATGATGGGCATTCACCCAGAAACATTTGAGAAAGCAAAGAATGCTGTAGGAGCTCAGAAAGCGTCATGCGCTATCTTCATCATGCTACAACTTGGACAACGCATCAGGGACTTTGGAGCGTATTTTCACAGTATCACCCTGGGCCAACGTCAAGACCAGTTTGATCCAGTGGCTTCGATTATGCGTCTGTCCAAAACTGCTACGCAAACCGCCTAGTGTCCACCGCGGTGGACGTCTGGCCGGCAACTAGTCCAATGACGCGCGGTCTCTCCACGTGCATCATAGCGATAGAGCCAAATTCCACTAGGGCGATACTGCACAGTCAATCCGTGTTCCTCCGACCCGCCGATGTCCACCGCGGTGGACAGATCCTGCACCAAGTCTCACAACTCACATGCGCGACAGCCGCTCTTCGTCATCCACCACTTCCAAAGAACCGTTGTTGTCAGTCCAAGCCCACAAAACGATGTTGAAGTCCGATGAAAACGCGCCCTTCGCAAAACTCTGGATCAGAAACCCCGCAAACCGATCCGCAATGAGGGCGCTTGCTAAATCCTGTGTCGGCACAGATTGGCCATCGAGCATCTTCATGCGCCATGCAGGGTCGGCAAGCATCGACGCTGTCATACCATACCGTTCAAGTCCGTCCTGATCGCGGGTATCGAAAATAGGCCCAAGGTCAGCCTTGTAGGACACCAGGATAGTGGGTTGCAGGCTGCCGACCTGGTTGGCTTCTCTAAGAGCGGTCGAGGGATCCAGCGAAGTGTAGAGGGCAGGGGTGCCCTTGGTGTTAAACCGCCCTCCATAGAGTTCAGCGCCTCGTCCGGACAGAGGTTCACGCGCATAGACCGGGTTCAGGGCGCGATAGAGCGGCCCTGAGTAGCGTCCATCTTTCAGCGGCATCTCAGCGTCCCGCCCTTCAAAAATAATGTGTGTGACACCGATGTCCCGAGAACACGAAGTGTCGCAGGGTATCGGTGTCTCATGTCTTGGCGGGGCGCGCTTTAGGCAAAGACGCCCGCATCGACCGCATCGATGTATTCCAGAACTTGCTGCGCTTTGCCTTCCTGCACCAGCTGCATGGCTGTCCGGCCATCAAAGCCGGGCAGGGGCTCTGACCGGTACCATGCATAGGCCATCAGTTCCGAGCCGAAGCGCGGTTCGACTTTGTTCAGCACCTCTACCAATTCGCGCAGGCGGCGCTGCGTCTTGTCCGAACCGATGCGGGTTCGCCTCTGCAACGCGTCTTTGCCCAAGCCGACGGTCAATGCGATCTCTTCTGCTGATGTGCGTAGCACCGCGGCGATCTTGCGTGGTTCGAATTGCCCAGCTTCAGCAAAGTTCGTGATGTGCATGATCTATGCTCCTACAGTGATACTGACGGTATATAGCGGCAATATTGCTGAAATTCAAGCTGTCAGGAGGTACTGTGCCTTCGTTTCCCATGCTAATCCGTAACGCTTTATAGCTCTGAGCGTCGGAAATCCTAATTTTTGGGCTTGAGAAGTCGCCGTAGGCGCGTTTTTTGCCGATCGAGAACATCAGATAAGTTATTGAAAATATGCCAAAGACTGCGGCAGTCGGACCGGGTTTGCCGATATGGCTTGCCGATCTTGGACCAGAACCGGCACTTATTGCATGCAGTCACTGGGGTCCGCAGAGGTGTCGGGCCATTGACAGTTACCTCAGACCAGTTGGCTGGTGGAAAGTAAAAGTGGACTTCGGGTTTTGTGACTGACGGATGAGGGCCTTTGGGGTGCCTCGGACGGGTCCGGGCCGGGTTCCGGTCTGACGTTCCTGATGAAGGCATTCCCATGCAAACAGGTGTCTTGCGCGTCTTGCGCGCGACCGCTGCCTCCTGGTGGCGGCATAGAGAACTGCGCCGAACTGGCCAGACGGCGCTGGCACAGCAGCTCGAACGCCAGACCGTCCAGCGTGACCTTGGCTATCTCAGGCAGGCGGCGACAATGCCGGACGCGCATGTGATCTGCGGGGAGGGTGGCACTTTCCTGCATCTCGGCTGGACCACCGTTTCGACTCTCGCGCCGATCGAGTGCTTTCCCTTGGCCGCCCTGGCGGTCGCCCGAGGGACGCCCCTCATCGATATCCGGCCCATCACCGATGTCTTCGCCTTCGCGAACCTGCCACAGGTGAGGCGGGACGGATCGGTCAACCCTGAGCATTCGGGTGTCGGCAGGTCTGTCACGCTGTCCACCTACATCGACATGGTCGAAGAGCTCGGCGCAAGCATCACCAACGATCCGCGCCCCTGTCGGTCAACCTAGTCGCCACTCCCTCTCATCAACACTCGAAAGGAGGCCAGCCATGGCCCGATCCCGCACGCCCAAATTCGATGCCTCCGAGGTCATCACAAACGAAATCATCCGCATCATTGAGCGCGGCGTCCTGCCCTGGCGCAAGCCATGGACCGCAGGTGGCAGCTCACGTCCCCTGCGCGTGGGCGGTGAACCCTACCAAGGGGTGAACAACTTCCTCCTGACAATGCGGACGGTGATGGTAGGCCATACCTCGCCCTTCTGGATGACCATTCCGCAGGCGAATGCCCTCGGCGCAAGGGTGCGCAAGGGCGAGAAGTCCTCCGTCGTGGTGTATTACGGCCAAAGCCGGAAAGACGCCGGCGGGGAGGATGACCGCAGCGACGGGGATGATCACTCCGAGGAAGCCCGCATCTTCCGCTTCCAGAAATCCTACCGCGTGTTCAATGCCTGCCAGATCGAGGGGCTACCCGACAGCTTCTATCCCGACCCTAAGCCCGCGCCCGAGCACCCGCCGTCCGAGCCCATCCCGCAGATGCAGGCGTTTTTCGACGCGATCGACATCACGACCGTCTTCACGGGGACGGAAGCCTACTACCTGCCGCCGGTGGACAAGGTCTACATGCCATCGATTACGCGGTTTCAGGACCCGCGCAATTTCTACGGGGTCTGGGCGCATGAGCTGGCCCATGCCACGAAAGCCCCGCATCGGCTGAACCGTGGTTTTGGGCTCTCGAAGTTCGGCAACACCTCCTACGCCCGCGAGGAGATCGTCGCGGAACTGACCTCGGTGTTCCTGGGGCAAACGCTCGGCTTCACCGCGCATACACTCGAGTTGAACGCTGCCTACCTCCACAACTGGTTGCGCGTCCTTCGGTCGGACAAGGGCGCGATCTTCCGGCACGCCGCGGATGCGCAGCGCGCCTGCGACTACCTGATCGCCAAATCTGAGGCGGGTAGGGCAGGGGACCGCGCCGAGGCCGCCTGACATCCGAGTAAACGGATACTCCCATGTCACGCAAGGAACCCAAGACGCTGCGGGTGGCCTGCTTCGAAGACGGCCGCCGCAAGATCATCACCTTCAAGCGCAGTGCCTATTGGTGGAGCGCCTTCGAGGGTGCCTATCCACTCTCGACAGCGCTCGAGACCATCAAGGAACAGGGTTGCTGGGTCGAGACCATCCCCAACCCGAATTACCGACCCAAAGGGCTGTTCGGGTAGGGCGCCTTCGGCCTCGATTCATCCGCCAAGCGGAAAAGAAAAAGCGGGCTTTGAGAAGGGTGTTTCAAACCTCTCAAAGGAGATCCCCATGTCCATGAATGTTCAACCCCAGCCAGACCGCCCGGATCCGACCGTGATCGCGGTGCAGAACGACGCGTTTCGCAAGCTCGCGTGCCTTGGAGTGCCGCCCGCCCAGTACATCCAGGGCCGGATGCATGTCACCCGCGCGCTTATGGAGGCTGGTGACGGCTTCATGGCCGAGGCGGTGAAGGCGACGGGTGAGTTTGCCACGTTCGAGCCTGAGAATGATCCCGAGGGCTGGCACGATTTCGGGGCGGTCGAGATCCGGGGAGAGACCGTGTTCTGGAAGATCGATCTCTATGAAGCAGACTCGGACTTCCGCTATGGGGCTGAGACCCCGGACAATCCTGCCACCACCATGCGCGTGCTGACCATCATGCTGGCGCGCGACTGGTAGGGCAGGGGACACCCCCCAAACCTTACACGTCAAGCAATGAAGGCCCGCTGCCCCTCAAAGGGAGAGTGGGCCTTTTGTCGTGGTGATCCCTGAAGCCGGGGATTGGTCACGCGCGTGATGGCGCGGGCCACACCTCACCCACCTGGAAGGATATCCCATGACCACAAGCTTTGCCCCTCTCACCGTCGCCATCGGCGATCTGGTCCCGCATCCCGCCAATGTGCGCAGCAACGCGCCGGAAACCTACGACCCCGAGAACATCGCACATCTGAAAGCCAGCATCGCCGTTCTGGGCCTGCTTCAGCCACTCCTCGTCCAGAAGCTCGACGGCAAATATGCCGTGCTCGCCGGTGGCCGTCGCCATGCCGCGCTCAAGGAGCTGGTCGCTGACAAGGCGGCGAAGGGCTTTACGGCGAAGACCAAGATCGACTGCCGTCTTGTGCCAGAGGATTGCGATGTCACCACGGCCTTGTCGCTCGCCGAGAACATCACGCAAGCCCCGATGAACGCGATTGACGAGTACGAGGCCTTCGCGCGGATGGTGGAGGTCGATGGCCAGACGCCTGAGACCATCGCTAAAACCTTCGGCACCTCTGTTTCCGCCGTGAAAGGCCGGTTGCGCTATGGCTTGATCCACCCCGACATCCGCGCCGCGGCTCGGGCCAAGACGATCACGCTCGATACGATGAAGGCTTTTGCAGAGCATCCGAGCCAGGAGGTGCAACGCGAAGTCTATGAGGCGCTCACCAAGGAGGACAGCTACCTGCAGGCCTACACGGTGCGGCAGGCGCTCAAGTCGCGTGGTGTGCAGGTCAGTGACGATATCGGGGCATTCGTGCGTGAGGACTATGAGGCCCGCGGCGGGGCCATCGCGGCCGATCTCCTGGACGAGCATTCAGTGCTGGAAGATGCCGCGCTGGTCGAGACCATCCTGCTCGAGAAGCTCGGTGCCGCCGCCGAAGAGGCCCGCGCAAAACTGGGCTTTGCCTGGGCCGATGCGGTGGTGCGCTATGATTACGCGACCATGGCCGACTATGGCCGCGTCTATCCCGGCCCGACCGAGCCGGATGAGGCTTCCCAGAAGCGCATCGACGAGATCACCGCCGCGCTCGAGCAACTCCAGCTCGAGATGGAGGATGAGGGGCTCGAAGACGATGCCTACAATGCGCTCTACGACCGCGTGGACGCCTTGGAAGAGGAAGCCCGCGACCTGCAGGAGGCCTACAGCTCCGAGGATCTGGCCCGTGCAGGCGTGGTCGCGTCCTGGTCGAACGGTCAGGTGACGCTCCATGTGGGCCTCGTGCGCCCTGAGGACACCGTCAAAGAGGAGGGCGCGCGTGGCTCTTCAAGCAACCCAACGGGGGAGGAGGCCCCGGACGCCGGCGAAATCACCTATCCGGCCTCGCTGGCCGAAGACCTCAAGACCGAGCGGGCGATGGCCCTTGGCGCCGCAATGGCGCTGCATCCGGAAGCCACGCTCGATCTGACGCTCTTCAAGCTGGTCAGTGACGTTCTGGCCAGCGGCATGAGCGTCACGCAGGCCATCAAGGTCGAGGCCCGCAAGGAATACCGCAGCCATGCCAAGATGGACGAGATCGACGAGACCTCGCTCGAGCAAGTGGCGGCGGCGCATGATGCGCTTGATCTGTCCTGGCTCGATGACGCGCGTTCGCCTGCCGATCAGTTTGCGGCGTTTCGCGCGCTCGATGCGGGTAAGAAGGCAAAGCTTTTGGCCTATGCCACGGCCAGCACCACGCAGTCCTGTTTCGCGCGAGACCGCCAGCGCGACAGCCTTATGCATGACTTCGAGATCGAGATCATGCCTGACATCCGCGCCCATTGGACGCCGAACGCAGCGCTCTTCAACCGCTTCAAGAAGGCCTGGCTCCTGAAAATCCTCGGCGAGGATCTGGGTCTCGCCCAGGAGGCGGTGACGCTGGCCTCGTCGAGCAAGAAGGAGATCGTTGCCTTCTGCGAGAAGCTCTTCGACGAGCCCTTCGCCACGCTGACGGATGCACAGCGCGCCGCAGTCGCCGCCTGGTGCCCGCCCATGATGCAGACCGCAGGTGGCGCCTGTGATGAGGCGGAGCCCGCTGCGGAAACTCCGGAGCCTGACAGCGAGGTCGCTCAAGCGGCCTAAACCATCACGCGACCTGCGCAAGCCCTTCCGCCTGCGCGGGTCGACCCTCCCACACCCAACGGAAAGACATCCCCATGGCTATTCTCAAGTTTTCTGCCTCCGCCGTTGCGGCGCAGATCGCCCATGCGTGCGCCTGCAAGACCTTCCTGCCCAACTGGAACGGACCTGTGAACAGGCCCGCCCTGATCCTCATCGTCGGCAATGGCGTGCATCTGCGCTCGAACGGCATCGACGGCACGACCACCCGCATCGTCACCACCGAGCAGGCCGATCCCTCCTTCGCCTTCGCCGATGGCATGAACCCGTTTCGGGACACCGACTGGATGGCGCAGCGCCGCATGGCGTTTCGTGATCTGACCGGCCAGTTCTACACCGACATCCTGGATGACGTGCAGGTGCTCATCGACCGGGGGCGGGGGGCCATCCGGCTCGCCACCGATGGCCACAGCATCCGCGTCTTCGTGCGCCGGGCCTCGGACTATCTCATCGGCGGGACCTACGAGGTGCCCTCGGGCCTCGGCGGCACCTTCCGGGTCATTCTCAAGGATGCCTGCGACACCTTCGCGATCGTGCAGAACTGCGGCAATTGCGAGGATTTCGACGCCATGCAGCCCTACCGCGTGCCGCTCGATGCGCTGATGGAAATCGATGACCGGAGGGTGGCATAGTGGGCTGGCTTTTCTACACCGACGGTCGCGTCCAAACCTACGCGGATGAGAAAGCGGAGATCACACGGCTCTGCACCTCTCATGGCGACACGCGCAAAACCGAACTGGTCAAGGCCTGCAAGGTCGGCTCGACTTGGTATGCGGCGGCAAGGGTCACCAATCTCGACGGCACCCCTGTCGAAGACGCGACCTATGTCACCGATCCTGACGGCTCGATCACCTTCGGAGCCGTCTTCCTCACCCGGTACGACGATGGCTGCTGGGGCTACAAGGACATGGAAGAAAGCGCCGGCCCCGTCGAGTCCCGCGCGCCGCTCAGCCTTCTGGCGCTTCTCTCCGACCTGAAACACCCTGACAGCTACGCCCATGCCTGGCGCCAGCGTTGCCGGGATTGGGCTGCGATCCCGGACTACGAGGAAGGCGACAAGATCAGGCTCGCGGCCCCTGTGACGCTCACCGATGGCAGCACCTGCCAGATCGTCACTGCGACCCACTACAGGCGGGGGCGGCAAAACCGCCGCTGCTACCGCATTGAGGAAACCGGCGGGCTCGTGCGGCTCTCTAGGGCCTCGCTTGCGGGCTCGGAGCTGATAAGTTCCGCGAAGGGTGCGGCCAGTCCTGTGCTGGCGGAGTTCCTGGCGGGGCGAGAATAGGTGCTGTGCCGAACCGTTGATCGACCTGCCGGCGACAGCAGATCCTGCGGCTTATCTTGACAGGGCAATGCAAATGCATTACCTATCGCAGGCAGCAAAGACCCCATTCTTTCAGGAGACTGCCATGACAGCGCTCGCACAAGATGTCTCGAAACTCACGGATCGGTATCAGACGACCGTGCCGGCGGGTGTGCGCAAACAGCTCAAGCTGGGCAAGGGCGACCAGATTCGCTACTGCACCGAGCCGAGTGGCAGGGTCTATATCGAGCCCGTGCGCAGCGACGAGGATGATCCTGCGCTCGGCGCCTTTCTCGATTTTGTCGAGGCCGATATCAAGGCGCATCCGGACCGCATTCGGGCGTTCGATGGGGCTTTGCATGGCCGTCTAGCAGCACTGGTCGGAGACGTTGACGTCGATCTCGATGCGCCGCTATCGCTCGAGGATGAATGAGCGGCGATAGCGTGCCCGCAGGGGCGCCCCTCGTCGTAAACGGATGGTCGATCTATGCGCATCCGCTCTTTCTGGACCAGCTCGAAGGGCTGATCGAGGAGGTTGAAGCGCGTAAGGCACGCGATCCAAAGACCTGGCGCAAGAAAAACCCCACGAAACGGCTGGCAGCCATCTTCAAGCTGGTCACCGAGGCCATACCGGCGGACCCGGGTGCCGCCGCTTTCCGGCAAGGCGGCACGCTCGGCGATCATCGCAAGCACTGGTTCCGGGCGAAATTCTTCCAGCAGTATCGGTTGTTCTACCGGTTCAACAGCGATGCGAAGGTCATCGTGGTGGCTTGGGTGAACGACGACAAGACTCTGCGCGCCTATGGCAGCAAGACGGATGCCTATGCGACCTTCAAAGGGATGCTGGAAGATGGCAACCCACCTGACAATTTCGATGCGCTCTTGAAAGAAGCTGCGGCGGCGGACAAGCGGTTCGAGACGTCTCTTGAAGCGGCGCCCGATCGGTAAGTGGCCTGGCCAGCTGTGAACCTCACGGCATTATCGTTTACGGCATCACTCTGCGTGATGTAGCATGGACCCATAGTACGGTCGGAGAAAGCGCAATGGACCCAACGGGTAAGGAACAGCCGCACCTCGGTCTCGAGGAGCATTTCCGTGGCGGCTGATGTGAATTCGTATGACGCGTGGTTTCGCGCGCAGTTACAGGCCGCGCTTGAGGATGCACGCGGTGGAACTTCACAGGTTCAGGTAATGCAGGCCGCGCAGGCTTTGATTGATGCGAAGCGGCAGGTCGAACCCAAGTCCTGACCAAGCCTTGGAGGTCAGCGCTGTCTGACCTCATCACCCAGAAAAGCAAAAGCGGGCTTTTTGTCCTTTGGAACTCAGACCCTGATCCAAAGGAAATCCCCATGTCCAAGCCCAAACTGGCAAACCCGGCTCTCTCAATCTCCGACGCTGATCTCACCTCTGCGCTGGCGCAAATCGGCGCGGAGATCGACCACCAACCCCTGCGCAGCTCGGCGCTTGCGCGCATCATGCGCGAGACGTTTCATGGCAGCGATGCTGGTTGTGCGTGGGACTGGCGGATGGCCTATGACCTGATGCAGGCCGCGGCCGTCCAGGTGCTGCTGCGTGGGGCCGACGCGGCAGGTGACATCGCCGCTGCAAAGCTGCTTGCCTCACGGCTCCTCACGGAAACTCGCCGCTCCGAGCAGCAGATCCGGCTGCAGCAGTTTTCCACGCCGTTGCCTTTCGCGGCAATGGCCGTGCGGGCGGCAGCCATTCGCAAGGGCGAGACCGTTCTGGAGCCCTCGGCTGGCACCGGCGCCTTGGCCGCTTTCGCCGCCCGGGCCGGTGCCACGCTTTTGCTCAATGAAATAGACCCCTTTCGCCAGAGCCTATTGCGCGCGGTCTTTGGCGGCGATGTGACGGGCCATGACGGTGAGCATATCGACGATCTGCTACAGACGCCGGTTCTACCCGACGTCGTAATGATGAACCCGCCCTTCGCTTCTTCGGTCGATCACTCCCGCGACAAGCACATCGCCGCCAAGCATCTCATCGCGACTGCCAAGCGCCTGGCACCCGGCGGGCGGCTGGTAGCGATCATGCCGCCGGGATTCACGCCCGAACGCGACGCCGCGCATTGGTCCCGCGCCTGCGGTCTCCTGACGCCGCGACTGGCGCTGACGATGCCGGGGCAGGTCTACCGCAAGCTCGGCACCTCAGTGGAAACCCAGCTCATGGTCTTCGACAAGGTGCAGGAGGATGGCGAGATGATCCGCGCTATAGTCCAGGACCTTGAGGAGGCCTTTCCTCTTGTCGACGCCGTGGCGGCAACCCGGCCCGAGATGTGTCCCGTACAACAGGCGGCGGCGATCCCTCACGGGCGACTGGTCCTTCCATCATCTGCCGCGCGCAAGACCGCCGCTGCGCCTGTCGCCGCCTCCAAACCCCGGGCCAATGCCGTCAGCCCGCTCAGTTTCACGAGCTTCGATGTCCCGCGCGACAACACGCCGGTCTCGGACATCTATGCGCGCTACCGTCCGCAGCGGATCGAGATCGCCGGTGCGCAGGAACATCCCACGCCGCTTGTTGAGAGCATCGCCATGGCCTCGGTCGCGCCGCCGGTGCCCTCAGGTGCCGCCAGTGCGGAACTGCGCCTGCCCGCCAAGCTGATCGAGGAGGGACATCTCTCCGAGGCGCAGCTCGAGACCATCATCATGGCGCATGATGCCCATGGGCGCGACCTGCCGGGCCGGTTCAGCATCGATGAGGATCAGACCAGACTGACGCGCTCCGATGATGACCCGGATGCACGGGCCTATCGCCTCGGCTATTTCCTCGGGGACGGCACAGGTTGCGGCAAGGGCCGCGAATGCGCGGGGCTCATCCTCGTGAACTGGCTGGCCGGGCGCAGAAAGGCGATCTGGGTCTCCAAATCCGCCACGCTCATCGAGGACGCCATTCGCGACTGGACCGATCTCGGCGGTTCGCCCGCCGACATCCAGCCGCTTTCCAAATGGAAACCGGACCAGCCCATCCCGATGGGCGACGGCATCCTGTTCGTGACCTACGCCACGCTGCGGTCCGCGGGCAAATGCGGCACCACGCGACTGAGCCAGATCCTCGACTGGATGGGCGGCGACTTCGACGGCGTGCTGGCTTTTGATGAAGCCCATGCCATGCAGAACGCAGCCGGATCCGAGCAGGGCAGGGGGGACAAAGCCTCCCAGCAGGGCCTTGCTGGCCTGCGGCTGCAACTTGCCGCACCGCGCGCCCGCGTCTTCTACATCTCGGCCACGGGCGCCACGAGCGTGCACAACCTGGGCTATGCCGCGCGTCTCGGTCTCTGGGGGCAGGGCCCCGAATACCCATTTCCAAGCCGCGAGAGCTTCGTGTCGGCGATGGAGGCAGGCGGCGTGGCCGCCATGGAGGTGGTCGCGCGCGATCTCAAGACGCTGGGGCTCTACACGGCCCGCGCCCTCAGCTTTGATGGGGTGGAGTATGACGTTCTCGAACACGCGCTGACCGCGGCCCAGATCGAGATCTACGACGCCTATGCGGGTGCGTTTCGGACGATCCACCACAATCTCGAAGCCGCTTTGACAGCCACCGGCGTCAATGATGCCTCGGGTGAGACCAACGCCTCGGCAGCACGCGCCTCGGCCAAGTCCCGTTTCGAGAGCACGAAGCAGCGTTTCTTCAATCATCTGCTGATGGGCATGAAGGCCCCGACCATCATCCGCGCGATCAAGGACGATCTGGCGGCAGGCAATGCTTGCGTCATCCAGGTGGTCTTGACCGGCGAGAGCCTGCTGAAACGCCGACTTGAAACGATGGACCCAGAGGACGAGCTGGTCGAGGGCGCGCTAACGCCGCGCGACTATGTGCTGGGCTACCTCGAACAGGCCTTCCCGATTCATGCGCAAAAGCTGGTCGAGATCGACGGCAATATGGTGGCGGAACCTTTGCGCGATGAGACCGGGGCGCTCGTTGTCTCGCGCGAGGCGCTCGACCTGCGCGATACGGCCATGATGGAGTTGATGACGCTGGCGCCGATCCCCTCGGCGCTCGATCAGATCCTCTGGGCCTTTGGCGACGAGGCCGTGGCAGAAGTCACGGGGCGGTCCATCCGGCCCCTCAAGGCCGAGGATGGTCATCTTTTCATCGAGAAGCGCTCCGCCAGCAGCAATTCGTCGGAGACCCAAGCCTTCATGGACGGCGAGAAGGATATCCTGATCTTCTCCGATGCGGGCGGCACGGGCCGCTCCTATCACGCGGCGCAAACGGCGAAGAACCAGAAGCGGCGGCGGCACTACCTGCTGGAGCCCGGCTGGCGCGCCGATGCGGCGATCCAGGGGCTGGGACGGACGCATCGCTCGGCTCAGGTCAGCGCGCCGTTCTTCCGTGTCTGCACCTCAGATGTGCATGGCGAGAAACGCTTCACGTCGACTATAGCCAAACGCCTCGACCAGCTGGGGGCCCTGACCAAGGGTCAGCGCGAGACCGGCTCGCAGGGCATGTTCCGGGAGGAGGACAATCTCGAAAGCCCGATCGCGCGGGCCGCACTACGTGGGTATTTCGCCGATCTTGCCGCCGGGCGCGCCGAGGCGATGAGCTACGAGGGCTTCACAGACTGGACAGCCCTGCGGCTGATCGACAAGGAAGGTGTGCTCCTCGAGGAGCTTCCCCCGATCCAGCGGTTTCTGAACCGGGTGCTGGCGCTGCCCATCCACATGCAGAACGCGCTCTTTGCCGAGTTCATGCGCAGGATCGCCGATCAGACGGAACGGGCGCGCGCAGCGGGTACGCTCGATCTCGGCGTGGAAACCCTGCGTGGCGAAAAGATCGAACAGGTCGCCACCGAGGATCTCTGGACCTGCCCGAAATCCGGCGCGGTGACGCGGATCATCGGGCTCGAGGTGACGGATCCGGTCCACGTCCTGGGCGCCGAAGAGGTCATATCGCGCAATCCCGACAAGTTGCCGATGGTTAATCGCGCCTCCGGCCGCGCGGCGCTCATCTCGGCGGGGCCCATGCAGATGTATGACGAGGATATCGTGACGCTGATGCGCAAGGTGGTGCGACCGAACGGGTCGAGCTATCTCGAGGAGACAAGGTTCGAGTCCTCAGCCTGGGAAAAGATCGGCAAGCCTGAGTTCGCACGGCTTTGGGATGCCGAGGCTGCGTCCCTACCGAAAACCACCACGACCAAGCTCTACCTGCTGACCGGGCTGCTGTTGCCGATCTGGAAGGACATCCCGACCACCAATGAACGCATCTACCGGGTCACGCCGGACGGGGCGACCGCCATGATCGGGCGCACGTTGAGCGAAGAAGGGGCGGCCGCGCTGCGCGCCCGCTTCCTCGTCTCCAACCCGCAAACGCCGCAGGAGATGTTGACCGCCGCCCTCGGCACCACCGCACCTGTCGATCTGGGCCGGGGTCTGACCCTGACCCGTCGCCGGGTCGCAGGCGAGATGCGCCTCGAGCTTGGCGGCGTGGACAAGGGCATGATCGACGGCCTCAAGGCAATGGGGTGTTTCACTGAGATCATCGCCTTCCAGCTGCGGGTGTTCCTGCCGCATGGGGACGGGATCGACACGGGAAGCATTCTGGCCCGATCGTGGGGCAGGCACCAGATGCCGCTTCAGTGGCAGCAGAATAGGCAAGGGCGCAAAGATCATGACACTCGAAGAGATCAAAGCCGCCATCGATGCCGGCCAGACCGTGCATTGGGCCAATACCGGCTACGTTGTCCACAAGAACCGGCTCGGTCAGTACCTCATCACCTATGTGCCGAACGGCAGCTGCATCGGTCTGACCGACCGGGGCGGGCACCGGTTGAACGGAAAAGAGGCGGAGTTTTTCATCGCGCGATCGAAGGATGCCGCGGAAAATCCAGGCAGCCAATCAAGACCAGACGGGCAGGGGAGGGGCGCAGCACTAGGAGGCGCGGGGGCATTCCCACTCGGACAGAAGCTCTGACCCGTGGGCGGCGCTGAAAGGAAAGCAGGCTTTCTGATTTGTGATCCCTCAAGGGGTCGAGAAAGCAATCCCGGATGCGTTGGCAAGAACGTCAGGCACCGGCCAATCCAAAAGGAAACATCCCATGTTCGCAGGAACCCTCACCCGCAATGTCGAGACCGCAGCCGCTCAGTACACCGGCATGATCCACGGGACGCGCTTTGACATCGCCATCCAGCTTGAGGCACGGGCCAAGATGTCCGCGCGCAGCCCGGATTATGACGTGACGGCGATCAACAAGTCCGGTCGCAAGGTGCGCATCGGCACGGCCTGGAACGAAACCGGCAATGCCAGCGGCAACCCCTACATCTCGATGCAGCTCGATGTCGGCCTCGGCCCGTTCCGCGTCAATGCCGTGCAGACGAAAGCAGCGCGCGAGGCCAAGAGCGGTGAGTTCGAGATCATCCCGCTCGTCTCAAACGGCCTGATGAAATCCGGCTCGATCTCAGGCGAGCTTACTGCCATGGACGCCGACAACGCTTTCACTGGCTACATCGCCAACATGATGTTCGATCTGGAGTTCATGCTGATCGAGAACAGCTACAAGACCGAGGAGACCCACCCCGACTACCGGATCGAGGTCAGCTCGCCCCGGGGCACGCCAATCCGCGTCGGCTCAGCCTGGATGGCGAGAAGCAGCCGCACCGGCAATGACTACCTGTCGCTGCTGATCAACACGCCCGATGGTGACCTGCGCGTGAACGCCGTGCAGAACGAAGAACAGCGCGGCGGGCAGACTTTCTCGATCATCCCGTTCATCGACAGCGGTGAGCAACCGCAGGACGCGGGCGCGGGGCTCTCTTTGGTCGCCTAATCGGCGCGCGGGGGGAGACGATCTGAACCGAAAGGGGAGCCGTGGGATCACGGTTCCCCTTTTTCTGTGCTGACAGGGTGTAGATACGCACTTGAGTTTGTTGAGTGCCGAACCGCCCTACTGTGGTTCTCAGGATTATGCGCCGCCGTTGCCTCACGTCTAAAACGACCATCCGCCACAGTCACTCGGTTCCAACTCGGTTCACATCATACAATGAGATTAACAGCGGATTTTAGCGTTGTCGTTGAAGGCTGCGCCTCAACGCACGGTTGCCCTCGTTTGGGTCATCCTCTCCAGGGTGCTTTCCTCCGCCCTTCCATTCGTCCGATGCAAGCCATTCCTCGAAATAGATCAGCCAGAGGTGGGTCCAGGGGATAATGGTGAGGTCCAGACGCTTGCTGGCGTCCCATTGTCCGGTTCCGGGCAGATAGAGACAGAGCCGATCAGGGTCATGGTAGATATGTGGCAGGTCGCGTTCACCGGCGAGCAACCTCAAGTCAGGATCTACAACCCGAACGTCCGGCGCTCCGTCCCTCTCCAGGACAAGGGTGACCTGATACGTCCGAGAAAGCGGCGTAGGTTGTGCGTGAAAATGCCATTCCAACCGGCGCGGACCGAGCACCCCCTCGCCGGCTACTGTCTTGGACTTCTGCAGGAACAGGTACTGCTGGGGCAGTGTCAGCCGGTTTCTTGTGGTCGATCCCGCCATCGCGCTTAGTCCCCGAAAAACTCGTTCCTGGGAACGGGCGTCGACGCGGCCGATTTTTGGGTGGTCAGGCCAACACCCGCACCAAGCACGAGTGCCCCCGTCTTTCGCCCCTCGTTCAGCGCATCCATCCGCCGGTTCATGGTCCGGGCAACAAGTTTGTCACCCAGGCTGTCCTTCATGGAGCCTACAATCGCGTCGAGGCCAACGAGGTCACGCAGGGATTCGAAATCCGCAAGCGCCTTGCTGTGCCACTTGTAGAAGGCTTCGACCCGCGCGGGTTCTTCATTCCAACGCTCGGCAAAATTTTCACCTTCGGTGGTCTCGTTCCAGACCGCGTAGATCTGACGGCCATTGACTAGGGGCCGCTCGATGAAGACCGGCATCAGGCGGATCGTGTCGATCAACACCTGGAGTTCGTCTGCGAAAACGTGGCGCCTGACGCACTTCTCATAGGATCGCATGGCCAAGGTCGTGATGATGATCGAGATCGGTGCGATCTCCTCCTGAACATGCAGGAATTCCAGATCGCGGTGACGCTTTAGGAGTTGCACGGTCCGCCGCAGAATGCCCTTGACGGACTGACGTACCGGGAAAGGCTCGGTCGTCGCCGCATCGCGCTGCGCCGCGATGATCGACTGCGTCATCTGCGGGACTAGGGCCGCCCTTTCGTCGAAGAGGGTCCGATAGGCCCGAGGATTCGTCGCGTGCCAATCCCGCAGCTTGCGATCGGGCACCAGCTCACCGCCGTTCATGCAGTTCGGGTTGGCAATGGTCGGGGAGATGTCGAGGTGAAAATCGCCGGCGTAGTTCAGGCGCCAGCAGCGCTTCTTTTCTTCCAGAATAGAGGCATAGTAGGCGTGCTCGCGCAGGCGCTTGCCGATCGCGGCCTTCAGGCGTGCCGGTGCGATTTCCGGGCCGAGGCCGAGGATGAAGCTGATCAGGTCGACATCGAACTCGTCGCGCTCGATCGGTTTGATCGAGGTGCCGAGTGCGCCGGAGCCGTGCAGGTAGACATGGAGGGAAGCAAGCATCGGGTCGCTCGATCCGGCCAACCAGTCTGCGACGGCTTCGTAACTGGTACGGGCCTTCTCGAACTGGGTCTGGGTCCATTCCAGCTCCTGGCAGATTTCTTCAAGGATCGTGAAGACCTGCGCCCGCCGCTGAATGGCGGTATCGGTGAGGGGGTGCGAGAAGATCTGGTTCATGCGGCGTTCCGTTCGAGTTGATGCACGGGCACGAACGGCTCGGCAGGTTGCTGGAAGAAGATGGGGGTCAGTGTGGGGCTCGCATGCCGGGCACTCGAGGCGCCAAGCCCCTTGAGCCTCTGGATCTTGGTGGTGTCGTCGAGGGAAAAGAAACCCTCCAGCACGCTCGGCGAATACCGGTGAACAGCCGTCCGGTCGTGCGGATCGCCTGTCAGATGACGGGCAATGCCGAGCGCTCCACGGGATTGCCCGTCCATGAGAAGACTGAGGGCCTTCAACCCGAGACCGGCCTTGCCAGGGGATTCAGGCAGCATGTAGACCTCGTCGACACAGCCGAGGCTCAGGATGTGCAGGTCCTGCGGAGACCAGCCGAGCATCGAGATCGCTTCGACGGTCGCGACGCCCACCGGATTGTTGCACCAGGTGCCACCATCGAGAAGCCCGACATCATCCACCGTCTTGTGACGCGCGAAATAGGTTGGAGCGGCCGACGTCGCCATCGCGGCGTCGAGGGCCGGCTTCCGGTAATCCTTAGTGAGCCGCGGATGATGCGACGTCTTGTAGATGTAGACGCTGCGCTGGTCGGCATCCCAGGCCGGGATCAGCAACCGGGTCTCAGCTTCGCCGATGAGCTTGTCGCCAAGGACGGCATGGAGTTCGTCCCGAAGCGTCGATGCATCGTGCTTCGGCTTGACCAGGTGACGCAAGGCGGCACGCGCGTCCCGAGCCTTTCGCCCGAACCAGCTGTTGTCCCCCGCTTGCCCGAAAATCGTCGGCCCGCGATTTTCGTAGAGTTCGAGGAGGGTTTTGGCCGGGATGCCGAGGGCAAGGCCGATCGCGAGAATACCCCCGGTTGACGTTCCCGCAATCAGGTCGAAGTAGCGGCCAATCGGCTCATCAAGATCTTCTTCCAAACCCGCCAGGAAAGCCGCGGGTTGGGTGCCTTTGATGCCGCCACCATCGATGCTTAGGATGCGTCTCATGATGCACCTAGCTTTCCTAAGACTGGATCAACCAGCCCATTATCAGGCAGTCCTACGATGCTCTGAAACCTTGGTGTCAGCTCGCCCGTAAACGGTATGTTCATGGCTGCTTCCTCGCTTCGTTGCCTGTCTAGCGCCTCTTGGGGCGATTGGGCGGTTTACAAATTTGCCTTCCTTTTGGCCTCGTGTTACAAAGTAGGGACAAAAAGCCGCGCTTTCAAGCGTTGCAGTTTACAAAATATCAATCATATGGGTGAAATGTAAACCACCCACTGGGAGGACGCTATGATTGGCAAGAGACTCAAAGGAGCCCGGGCGGCATCTGGCCTTTCGCTCCGTGCACTTTCCGATGCCATGGATAACAAGGTGTCCGCTCAAGCCATAGGCAAGTACGAGCGCAATGAAGACATGCCCGGATCGGGCGTGCTGCTGAGTCTTGCCAGAGCACTCGAGGTCTCTGTGGATTTCCTGCTGAGCGATGACGAGCTTGAGTTGGAGGGCGTTGAGTTTCGCAAGTCAGCCAGTTCGTCAGCCAAGGAGATCGCGACGATCGAAGCCAAGACGCTCAATATGGTTGAAAAGTACCTGGCTGTCGAAAGTTTGCTGAATCTTTCGAGTCAGGAATGGGATGCACCGCACGAAGCGCCCTACTGGGTGACCGATGTTCGTGATGCCGAGGACGCGGCTCGCAACATGCGTGCTTCTTGGCAGCTTGGTCATGACCCGATTCCAATGCTTGCCGAACTCCTCGAGGAGCACGGGATAAAGGTGTTGTCTCTGGACGTTGATCGGATTGATGGCCTTGCGGCCAAAGTCCGTCGAAAAGAGCATCACTCCGCACGTGTTATCATGATCAAGAAGAAGACCTGGTCTGAGCGGAAGCGCTTCAGTTTGGCTCACGAACTGGGCCACATGGTTCTTAGGGTCGCCGAAGGGTGCGATTCAGAACGCGCCGCAAATCGATTTGCTGGCGCATTCCTCGTTCCGGCAGAAGTGCTTCGGCAGGAGATTGGTGCCCGCAGAACTGACATAAGCATTGGTGAGCTCATTAGTCTGAAGGATCGGTTTGGCGTTAGCATTCAGGCGCTGACGTATCGATGCAAGGATTTGGAGATCATCAACCAGGCAACATTTGCGCGCCTCTTTAAGGTCTATAAGCAACGAGGTTGGCGGGATGAGCCGTTCGAGGAGCCGAATTCCATTCCTTGGGAACGAGAAGAACCGGACCGTTTTCAAAGGTTGTGTTTTCGTGCCCTCTCCGAGGGGTTGATTGGGTTGTCTCGCGCAGCTGAGCTTCTCGAAATACGAGTAAAAGAACTGGAAGAACGTTTGGACCACATGGCATAGTCGCTGTGTGCAAGTTCTTGTTTCTGATACTTCTGTCCTGATCGACATCGAGAGGGCCTCGCTGACCGCGAGGCTCTTTGACCTCCCCTATGATTTCGTTGTTCCAGATATTCTTTATGAAGCGGAACTCCTTGAATGGATGGGCCCTGATCTGATCGATCTGGGACTGAGAGTGGAGGAGCTTACGCCAGAAGAAACCACACGCGCGACTGAGCTGAAGCGGGCCAAAGCTATGCTATCGACTCCAGATGTCTTTGCATTTTGCCTCGCGGCTGAGAGGGGCTGGGTTCTCCTTACCGGAGATGGAGCGCTCAGGGTTGAGGCAGAGCGCCAAGAAATCGCGATGCACGGCGTCCTGTGGGTCTTCGATGAGATGGAACGTCACGAGGTTTGTTCGACCGTCCTCCTCAAGTCGGGCCTCGAGGCGGTTCGTGATCACCCGAGATGCAGACTTCCCATTAGGGAAATCAATAGGCGCCTTACGAGATACTAGCTTGTTTATTCGGCTTGCTGGAAGGAAATTGTTGCGAAGCTCTTCTTCGCTTTAGCCTTGCGGCCTCCCCTGCTCGGCTTCGCGTGTCGCAGGGGAGAACGGCCCTTTGGTCCGTCGCGCATTCGGCCATGCGGCCTCACCGCGGCGTTGCACCCGGCATCCCGGTTTGCCCGCCTCGCGAGCACGTCCCTCCCCGGCCGCTCCGCCGGATTGCGCTCTGGTCTGTTTTGCGGGGCAAAACGATCCCGCCGCTCCATCCGTCTCACGCGTCCGGTCTGGCCGTTTGCCTGCTCGGGTCGGGCAAACCTACCGTCAAAACACACACACATGAGCGCGGAAGCATATCCTCCGGATGGCCCCCAAATCAGCCCGCGTCAAGGATCGCAAAACTTTTCGGCGAGGGCGGCGCCAGTGGTGCGGGGCGGTCCCGTACGTGAGCGCGCGCATGTGTCGGGTGCCGCGCTCGGAAAACTTTTGCGCCCGGCAAGCCGGCGGCTGCGCCGTCCCTGACCCGGGCAGATTCGGAAACCAGGCATTCGGCCATGCCCCCACACTCACGTGGTGGCCTTGGAACCGAACACTGGAGACCAGACATGGCTTACGACACTGCAAACACCTACGAGACCATCGAGCTTTTCGGACTGACCGAGAAGGACGCCCACCTGCCGATCCCTGAAGATCACGTTCTGACCGACCGCATCATCCGCGAGAGCTTCGAGGCTTTGCTCGGTCAGCTGCGCGGGACCGGGCTTGAAGCAGAGATCGAACCGCTGGCCCATGGGCTCGCGACGATCCTCCAGCGCCGCAAGGTGGCGCTTGGCAAGGAGGTCGACCGCACCGCCGACAAGATCGGCGCGCTGGCAAAATCCCACGACGGATCGGAGATCGCCGAGACCGCGCTCGAAGAGGCGCAGGCGCGCTTCCTGCAATTGCGCGAGATTGTCGGCGCCATCGAGGTGATGAGCGAGGCGGCGGCGGAATGCTACGAGATCGAGACAGGCCACGCCTTCATCCCGGCAACCGGGTCGCGCGCAAGCCTCCGGGCGCAGGAGACAGGCGCTGTCTTCGAGGCACGGCAGCTGCTGGAGCAGCACGACCGCGAGACCGCCGAGAAGTCGAAAGTCGAGGGGGTGCCCCTGATTGTCTCGGGCGCTACCGACTGGACCGATGTCGATGTGATCTTCAACACGCTCGACAAGGTTCGCGAACGGATCAAGCAGAACCGCAACCAGGAGATCTTCCTCTGCCACAAGGGTGGCAAGCACGGCGCGGAGATGATTGCAGCCCGGTGGGCCCGGGCACGCGGGATAGCACAGGCGCGCTTCGATCCGCGCTGGTCCGCACACGGGCGGGCCGCACCGTTCAAGTGCAACGACGAAATGCTGGACGATAAGTTCGCGGCGACGGGGGTTGTCCTCTTCGGCGGCAACGGGGTCGCGCTGAACCTCGGGCAGAAGGCGGAAGCGAAAGGCCTGACGGTCATGCGGGTTGCGGACCCGGCGAAGAAGACTGCGCAGGATTGAAGAGAGGGGGTCGCGCTTGGCGCGGCCCTTTCGTCATGTCTCATGGCGCGTGCGATCGGTCATGCGTGATCGGCAGTCTGCGGCGGCCAGCACCGTCATCGCTCTACCCGGTCCGTCAGAGTGCGGCCCATCCGCATCGGTACGTGCTGGGGATGGTGCGCACCTCACGCACATCGTCAGCGGGGCAAGACGCGAGGGGTCGAGACGTCTCACTTGAGGCTGAAGACCTGCACGTCCCTCGGGGCGTGTTTCGGAACATGGCATCCACGCGGGCGGGCTCCGTCAGCACCCCGGCCAGGCTCGGCGGGACGCGGACGTGGATGGTGGCGGCTGCGTGATGGCAAGGGTCATCCGGATCACTCCTTTTTGCTCATAGATGTGGATCGCACGGGGTCGGCCCGTTCGTGCCCTCAGCTCACGCTTCGGCAAGCACAAATACGGCTTCCACGGCGTGCCGCGGACCCTCCGCATTTGTGCTTGCGACCGGACCTCTTGCCCCCGTGCCGGGTGATCCCCATCGCAACAAGGAGTAACCCAAATGACCAACCACTACGTCGCCACCGTCCCCGTCAAGTTCACCGACACCGATGGCCAGGAGCGCACCCGTTTTCAGCGCGTGGGCGCGATGTTCCGCAACACCCGCAACGGGGATGGATCGGAGTTCTTCAGCCTCAAGCTCGACTTCCCGGTCGCGGTCTCGGAGCTGGTGATGTTCCCACCGAGCGCGAAAGATCCCCAGGACTAAATCCTCTGACGAGGATGGGGCGCCCCAGGACGATCTTGGGGCGGCCCGATCCCTGTTCCAGGGATGCCGGTCCCTGCGCGTTCAACGGACGCACTCCGCCCGGAATGACCAGGCCGCGACAGACCGGCCAGTCAGCCTCAAGGGGGCCATCCACAAAAACCTATCGGCCAGGGCCTCCCGGTTTTTGCGGCAGAGATTTGGGGACCCAAATCTGGCCCTCCTTGACCCTGCCTGTCCGCCCTGTCGGTGGGGTTTGCGCCCGCCCGCGGTTCCGTCCGAACACATGCGTGTTCGGCCAGAGCCTCGGGCGGGGCTGGCGGACGGGACCCCTAGGACAGGTGTCGCCCGGTGGCGAGGGCGGCAGAGCCGCGTCCCTGCGGGCCGCGGCGTGAAGCGGACACCAAGGCTGCCTGAGCCTGAAGGCAACGTAAGTATATAATTGACAACTTGGTATATTATCGTAAGGTGGAAGCAGCCTTGGCGGAAGGTGGCAGGAAATAGGGGGTCTTTCTTCGCATGTCTCGCTCAAAACGCCTCATCGATGCGGAGCGCATGGAGATCGTTCGCGAAGCTGCGGAAGGCGTTTCCACTTCAGTGCTGGCGGAACGATTTGGCGTGTCGGTGCGGGCGATCCAGTACACGCTCAAAGCCGATGCCGAGCGCCAGACGGATGCCGCGATCGCGGTCTCAGCGGTCAGTGTGAAGGTGACGGCCGCGGAGCTTGAAGCCCTCGACGCGGTGTTGGCGAAGGCGAGGATCGAGAGCCGGGCCGAAGGGCTGCGGCGGCTCATTCAGGCGGCGGGTGGGGTGTTCGTTCCGGACGCGCAGATGGCGGCCGAGATGGCGCGCTACCGCGCCTCGCTGCACGAGGTCGGCAATGGGGTCGCGCAGATTGCCAAGCAGATGACGCAGGCCAATCGGCAAGGGCAGGGGGCCGGCTCGGAGTTCACCGAATTGCGCCTCGCGCAGATGCGCGGGCTGGCGAGGTTCATTCTGGATTCTGCTGACGAGATCGATCTGCTTCTGCGCCGCCGTCGAGACGCGATGCAGCTGCAGGCCACGGCCGTGCTGAGGGAGTTTGCCCATGCGGCTGAATGATGCCGTCCATGCCGTCACGGGCGAGGTCTTCCGGGATGGCTGGAGCCGCGTCCGGGGCTCGATGCAGGGGCTGCACGTGGCCAAGCAGACCCAGCTTACGCGCGCGGCAGCGGGGCATCGGCCAGCGGTCTTCAAGGCGATCCGGGGCGGGGGCACGCATACCAAATCGCAGCTCGCAAACCAGCTCGATTACCTCACCACCAAGTCCACTCATATCGTCGACAGTAGCGGGTTTCTGGATGGCAAGTCCAAGCTCGAGGCGGGTGACATCAAGGATCTGACCGCGCGCTTTGCCAAGCGGTGGGATGCGGGCTTCAAACCCAAGCTCGGGCAGACCACCCACATGCTCATGTCCTTCCCCATCGGCACGCGCGGGGAGGATGTGCGCGACATCGCGACGGACGTGGCCGAGCGGTTCTTCCAGACCGACGAAGGGCATTTCGACTACATCATCGCGGTGCATGAGGACCGCGATCACCCCCATGCGCATCTGGTGTTGAACCGTCGCTCGCAGGAAGGCGAGTTCTTCTTTCTGGGGCGCAACCACCGCTTCAACTATGACGACTTCCGCCTCGCCATGGTCGAGGAGGCGGAAAAGTATGGTGTACGGCTGGAGGCCACGCGGCGGGTGGATCGCGGCGTCGTGCATTACCCGGCCCGCACCAGCGAGGTTTATGCGGCGAAAGAAGAGGGGCGCGCACCCCGCGAGCGCGAACGCGTGGGGCAGGACCTGACCCGGACGCTGGCGGAGATCGCCAATACCAGAACCGTCTACCATTCGCTTGCCGCGGAGGCTTCGCGCGAGGCCCGCGAGGATATTGCCGCGGCACTCTTCCGCGCGGGCGAGGTGCTGGCGCATGGCGGACAGGTGGACCGAACAGGAGATGTGTATATGGCCGAGGATCAAAGCTTCGAGGATCTGAGAAGCCTCTATGCGGAAAAGCTCGCGCGGGTGCAGGGCATGATCGCCGAGAAGTCTGACGCGGAACGTCCCGTGCTGGAAAAACGCCTCATCGAGATCCAGACGCAGGTCCAGCACATGCAGCCTCTCGGTTTGCGATCATCCGCGCTGTCAGAGACCCCCTCGCAGGGCGGGATCTATTCCGAAGCCAATATCGACGCCAGCCAGCGCGAGCGTCTGGCAGAGCCCGATCTGAGATCGCGCATTGACGTCGCACTACGGGGCACGGGGATCAGCACATCGGAAGTAGTGGCCCGGATCGAGACGGGGGCTTCCAATGCAGCGCTCGAGCATCAATGGATCGCAGATGATCTCTCCAAGGTGGCTGAGGCGCGAGATCTGAACCTCGAACGCCGTGCTGATCTGGAACAGGCCCGCGACATCCTCAACGATGTGCATGTCGAACTCGGTACGCTCTTGGAACGGGAAAACGTGCTGCGCCGGGATGGTGTCATGGAAGCGGAACCGATCAGCGAGCGGTTCCATTATCACCGGGACGCGGTCCGGGCGATGGAAGGGACAATCCGTCAGGAGATGCGCGCAGACGGCCTGACCGCGCAGCAGATCGAGGACCGGGACTGGGAGGTTGTCTCACGGGCGGAGCGCCGCATCGAGACGGAGCAGCGTGCATATCTCGAGGCACACCCGGATCTGCTCGCACGCCCTGGCGATGTGATCGACCGGTCTGAACCCTACAGGGAGACCATCACCGATGCGGCCCGCGCCAGCGAGATCACCCGCGAGGTCGACCGGATCATGGAGGGACGCGACATCCGCACGCCCGTTGCAGATGCAGTCACGGATGACTTCAGGGGGCGCTATCCGGACATGCCGTCCCACCTTGCCCGTGGCCTCGGCGCGACCTATGCGGCCGTCGTCGAGATAAGCGACACGGAGGTCATCAATCAGGTCCGCCGCGAAACCGAGATGCGCGACGGGCTTGGGTCTGGCACGCGCGACGAAGTCCTCGCAGCCCGCGGTGAAACTGCGCCGCAGTCTGACCTTGCCGACCGCCTTGCAGACGAGATTGCGCGTGTCTTGGACCATGAGCGGGCGGGGGAGTTGTCCGCGCCCTTCGAGACCGAGGCGGAGCGGGACGCCTTCCGCGACGAGATCGCGCGGGTGCTGGACGTTCGCCAACTCGACCGGCTCACATCCGGCGATGCCGATGCGCTGGACAAGGTTCTCGAGGACCGCCTCGACCGGCTCTATGTCGCCAAGGTCTACCTGCAATCGGATGCAGCGACGGCCAACACGGAGGCCTTGCGCCAGGTGGTCGATGATCTTGCCGACGCCGAGTATGAAAAACACCGCGCGACAGACGTGGATGGCGAGACCGAGCGGGGCCAGGTCCATTGAGCGCCGCCATGGGAAAAGCGCGGATCGCCACGGGCGTCCTGCTCGTGACGCTGGTGACAGGGGCCATGGGCTATACCATCGCCTCGGCGGTGCTGACCTACCAGGACCTTGGCTTCGGGGCCGAGATCGACTTTGCCTATATCGCGCAGAACTACATGGCGATCCTCAATCGCCGACCGGAGGACGCGCAACTTATTAATCTGATCATCGGCAGCTTCGCCGCCGCCGGCATGATGCTGAGCCTCGCCCTCTCGGGCTCCGCCCTTACACGCTTTGGTCAGACCCATTGGCAGTCTGCGCGCGAGATGAAGGCTAATGGGTTTTTTGGCGCACCCGGCACCGGATTCGTTCTTGGCAAGACCGGTACTCCAAGATCCCGCGCGAAATACATCTGCTCGAAGGTCTTCCCGCATGCGCTGATCGTGGCGCCCACGGGTCGCGGCAAGACTACGGGCTTCGTCATTCCGAACCTGCTGACCTGGCAAGGCTCTGCCGTGACGCTCGATGTGAAGGGCGAGTGTTTCGAGGCTACGGCCCGGCACCGCGCAGCGCAGGGCGACAAGGTCTATCGCTTTGCGCCAACCGATTGGGAGGGCAAGCGCACGCATCGCTACAACCCGCTCCTGCGCATCTATCAACTGAAAGACCCAGCACGCCAGCAGATGGAATTGCAGCTTCTCGCGACGCTGTTCCTGCAGAGTGACAACGACCGGGTGCAGGGCCTCCTCAAGGGCGGGATCGATCTGTTCGTGGCGGCGGGGCTCTTGGCCTTCCAGCGCAAGCGTCCGACCCTCGGTGAAATCTACCGCATCGCGGCCTCGGGCGGGAACAAGCAGAAGGAGTATTTCGCGCGCGGCCACGAGGTGGAGAACCGGGCGGCCAAGCTGATCTTCACGCGGCTCGCTTCGACCAACAACGACACCCTGACCTCCTACGTCTCGCTCCTGATGACCTCGGGTCTCGATCAGTGGCAGAACCCGGCGATTGATGACGCCACGGCGGTGTCGGATTTTGATTTCCGGAGGATCCGCAAGAAGCCCTTTTCGGTCTATCTCGTCGTCCAGCCACTCATGGTGAAGCCTCTGGCACCCCTGATCCGGCTCTTCTTCTCCGATCTCCTCTCGGCCATGCAGGAAAAGGACCCCGGGCCGGATGAACCCTGGCCTGTGATGATCATGCTCGACGAGTTCAACCGTTTGGGGAAGATGCCCATCGTGGTCGAAAGCATCGAGACCCTGCGCACCTATCGCGGTCATCTGGCCGTGGTCACCCAAACGATCCCCGCCCTCGATGAAATCTATGGCGAGAACACCCGCCGAGCGCTGCAGGGCAATGCCGGCGTGAAGCTCTACCTGACGCCATCCGATGAAAAAAACCGTCGAGGAGCTGAGCAAGGCAGTCGGCAAGACCACGAAGACCGTGGTCACGCGGTCCCAGTCCATCGGTAAGAACCCCTTCGAGGGCCGCAGCCAATCGACACGGACCGAAGAAAGCTCTTTGCTCCCCGAAGATGAGGCGCGCCGCCTGCCGCTCGACGAGATTGTCATGGTCATCGACGCGCAAATGCCAGTCCGAGCCAAACGAATTCAGTACTTTGACGATCGCCTGTTCAAGGCGGTTCACGCCGCGCAGACGGGGGAATTGCCGTTTCCTGAGTCAGGGGGAGGGTTGGCGCAGGGCAATATGCCGTTGAGGATCCGCGCTATGTCGATGACACCGCCATCGAATGGATCAAACGGTCCCAACGCAGATATAGAAGCCGCGCGCGAGGCAGCTGATTTTCAAGAGTCAGGACAAACCGGCGTTGTCCCAAGGAAGACCGCGCCTATCGTTCAAGCGGTTGCCTCCGAGGAGCAACGGCAGATGGAGATGGATTTCGGGGGCCAAGTCATGGATGCCGAGACAGCGAGCTTCGTTGATGAGACGCAAATGCGCTCCGCTGTCGATGGCTTGGACGACATGGAAGCGATGCTGCGAGAGGAGGATGGCGAAAAGTTGGTTGCTCGATAGGGTGGCAAGGATGGCATGTCTTTTGGGCAGTCGAGATGGTGACCTTCGCTCTAGATATGGGGTGATCGTATCAAATGATGAAAAGCAGTCCTTCATATCCGTCGCGGCTACATTCCAGTTCTTTGCAAGAAAAGTATCTCTCTTTTGCGCCGGTGTTTTTGCTCACCGCATTGGCACGTGAATGGCCGGCATACCAATCAAAGTGCTGCGCGAAAATTTACCGTACCAATTGTGCGGAGTGGTGTCTTGATTTTGGGATCGTTGGTCGCGGTGCCGCCAGTCAGCTTAAAGGTGTGGACCACATATCCGCGATGCGGCATATTCCAATAAAATCAATTTTGGGGTACCGGCTGCCCTCGAAAAGAAGCGACGAGGCAGTAACGATTGGGCGAAACGGTATTCAAACAAATTCATAGTGCTACTGATGCGATCATCGACATCGTGTTTGTCCACGGATTGTCCGGTGATGCCCATTCGACATGGGACTGTGGCGGGGACAACGGTTTTTGGCCTAACTGGCTCACTGAGGATATCGGCCCATGCAACGCCTATTGCTTAGGCTATGGCGCGGCTGTTTTCGAAAAGTGGGCCAAGAAAGAGATGGATATGTTCGAGCGTGCTGACAACGTTCTCGAACAATTTGCCGGTCAAGGGCTAGGGAAACGCCCACTGGTGTTCGTCACTCACAGTCTTGGGGGAATTCTTGCCAAGATGATCCTGCGAGCGTCTGCGGACGCTGACGACGCGGATTGGGTATCCGTATCAATTGCAACCAAACTCGTGATTTTCCTATCAACACCGCACATTGGTGCGTCCATTGCCAATATCGTGGATGCTGTACCAGGTGCCTCAAAGCACATCAAACTCTTGGGCAATGAGACCGGTATGCTGGAGGATCTCAACAAGGCTTATCGCAAGTTCTGCGCCGCGAACGGCGATCACGTGACAAAGGTCTACTACGAGAAACACACCACCTACAAAACGGTCCTCGTCGTCTCAAGAGAGTCCGCCGACCCCGGGATCCCCGGTGCCAATCCTGTGGCCGTCGATCGAGATCACATTTCGATTTGCAAGCCCAAAGATCGCGACGATGTCGTGTATCGTGGAATCAAACGTCATATCGAAAGGACCCAAAGCAACGTGACGCCAGCAAAAGGCACGATGGCCTTTGCTGACTATGGCTCAAAATCTGACCGAGACCGTCGTGATCTACTGCAGAAGCTGATTGATGCTGACCGAGAGGCGGAATACGACTATGCCAATGATGCCCAGAACAAGTTCGCGCGTGGTTACGCAAAGACGGGATTGTATACTGCCGCGAAAGAAGACCACGATGCGCTGTTGGCTGAAATCGAGACACGGTTTGTGACTCACGTTTTCCATCCCCATATCTGCAAAGGTGCGACCGAAGATGTGGTGCGAACAGCCCTTCAGGACAACGTTCTCGATCCCCTGACTGCCAAGTGTTTTGGCGAGACGAAGTTTCCGGCCTCTGCGGTCCTGTCCGGTTTGTATTTTTTGACTGAACAATGCCATATTCGGTGGGATAAACCGGTATGAGTGCGCGGCTTTGGTACTCCCAATTTGATGTCTATGATTGTATCCGACGTGTGGGTGGATTGCTGTTGGAATGGCGGCGACCGGTTCATCTTGAGCGGCTCTATATTCTGGACTTCTTTTTTGCCAACGCGCCCTTGCTCCACCGAGTCACCATGACGGCTGATGTCAGAAGTGCGTTCCGCGATCTGGCAATTCCAAAACCAGATAAGGTCTTTTTGTCCTACCCCGCCTCACCTCTTCTCTTTCATCAGATGGAGAGCGCGCAAACATCAGCGCTGCGCGCCCTTGCTGGCAAAGGCCTTCTGAACATTGAGAGCTTTGCAGACAAATCTGCCGAGCTAAGCACACTTGGATCGTCTCTATTTGGAGACATCACGAACCGCATCGATAGTGCGCAAGAAATCGCTTTGGCTCGCTTTCTCGTTAATCATTATTCAGCTAGCCATGACAACGGTATGGGCAGCCTGCGTTCGAGCTGCGGATTGCGCAGGAGTGTCTGACATGGCCGGTCGTTATCTCCAGATCAACCGACTCCGCATCATGCGACGGGGCCACGCTGCCTACGACCAGAAATTCCATGTCGGCGTCAATATTATCCGCGGTGAGAACGGTTCTGGTAAATCTACGATCGCAGACTTCATCTTCTTCGTTCTGGGCGGAGAGTTTGATGATTGGAAGGACGTGGCCAGTCGATGTGACGAGGTTCAAGCTGAGATTGAGACGCCAAAGGGCAAACTGGTTCTGAAACGGGCCACCTCGTCTGCCCAACAGCCGGTTGCCGTCTTTTTTGGGGGCTTCGAAGATGCCTCAAAAAGTGCTTTGGACAGATGGGAGACCTTCCCGCTCCGGCGCTCTGGAAGCAAGGAAAGCTTTTCCCAGGTTATGTTCCGGTCGCTCGGAATTCCCGAGGCCCAGAGTGATGGCGCTTCCAACATTACGATGCATCAGCTCTTGCGGCTCTGTTATTCTGATCAACGCACCCCAGCAATGCGAATATTCAGATACGAGTCATTCGATACCCAAAGCATTCGTGAGGCTGTTGGCGATTTGATCTGCGGTATCAGTGGATACGAGCTCTACGAACTTGGATTGGAAATTCGCAACAAAGAGAAAGCGTTCTCAAAGATCGTTGCCAAGCTCTCTAGCCTTTTGGGTGCCCTTAAGCTGGAAAATGCGCTCGCAACTCCGGCCTCAATCAATGCCAAGCTTCAAGAACTGACAGATGAGAAAGCACGTTTGCACGCTGAGATTCGGGACGTTGATAGCTATGTCGATACGGGAGAAGTCGGCGTTTTCTTGTTCGATCGGAAGACAGCTCGGACTCGTTTGTCAAGACAACGCGATGCTATCACCGCCCTCGAGGGCGACATTAGCGAAGCAGAATTTGAGCTCAGGGAAATTGTCCAGTTTCAAGGTTTTCTCGAAGAGCAAACAGCGAAGCTGGCTGCCGCGCAGCTGTCTTTTGACGTTGTAGGCGCAATCGCTTTCAGCCACTGTCCTGCCTGCGGCAAAGAAATTCTGGCTCCGGACGTCGAAGGTCAATGTCATGTCTGCAAGGAGAATCTGGACCCAGACATTGAAAAGGCGCGTTACAATCAGATCAGACTTGATCTAGAAATTCAGTCGCGCGAAACGAACCAACTGTTAAGCCAAAAAAGTGGATCTCTGGGCGAAAAGCTGGCTGAAATTAGAAAAATGCGCAGCGAGCACAAGCGCGACCTTACGCAGTACCAAGTCAAATATTCCGGTCCCAATGGGCCACGGGAGGCGTTTTTAGCCGCACGCACCAATCGTATTGGTCACATCGATGCGGAAGAGGCCTATCTGCTGTCAAACTTGCAAGTAGCTGAAGATATTGAAGCGCTGAGTGCAGAGAAAGCGTCTGTACAGAAGGAATTGGACATCAAGAATGCGCGCGCGGCAGCGTTGCGCACGGCGGCAGGCAAAAGGCGGACAGTTG
Source organism: Caprella mutica (assembly GCA_947561585.1). Lineage (NCBI taxonomy): Eukaryota > Metazoa > Arthropoda > Malacostraca > Amphipoda > Caprellidae > Caprella > Caprella mutica. Next base: position 71,723 of record CANNZV010003559.1, read on the forward strand.
CGCTATCCAGTGTATCGAGGATCGCCGCGGCGATCCTGAGATCAGATCTTCCAAGACAAGATGAATTTATTGCGGCGCAGGACGTTTCGGTTAACTTCAAAAATGATGCAAACTCTGTGGATGGTACTTATAATTTCGCGGAAAGTAGCAATGTCTTTCTCAAGAATGCGACAATTTTTGCTTTGTTTCTCGCCGCCATGAAGGATGATACGTTTTACCATCCGAGGTTCCTTTTATTTGACAACATCGAGGATAAGGGGATGCAGGAGGAACGCAGCCATCTCTTTCAAAAGCTGATCGTTGAATATGCAACAGCCTTTGAGGCACCGTTCCAGATTATTTTCACAACGTCGATGATGAACCCTGAGTTAGAGCTCGAGGACTACGTTGTGGGCCCAGCCTATACGCATGAAAACCGCTCTCTTGACTTGGGTATCCCAGTCGCCAGAGCTTAAGTTTTATGCTTTTCGCAGCCACATCGTTGTCGGTTGCCGCAGCTGAGTCCTGCCGCAATTATTTAGCAACGTAAGAGCTAATGACCAAATAAGATGTTGAACGCGCGGCTCGCCATAATGAAGAATGGCAAACCGTGGGCTGTTACCTTTTCCCCAACCTTCCTAATCTCGCTAGTTGCGCCAGCATTTGAGACCCGGTCCCCGGTGACCCCGAGCCACTTGCTTGACCCGCCTGCCCCATGCCTTGCCGCACCGGCATCTGCTGTACTCCGAAAAACTGTCGAGCCCTGAGGGCTGCGTATTCCGCACCACTGGCCCCTCCGATCAGGTAGCGATTATAGGCCTGCTGGCTGCCCATGGCGGCGCGGGCGAAACTGTAGCCGCCGCCGAGTCCGCCGGAGAGCGCCGGCATCATGATGTTGCCGGAGATTGCCCGGACGATGAAGGGTGTTGCGATGATGAAGCCCTTGGCCATTAGGACCATCATGAAGAAGGGAAGGAGGGCACCAATGTTGGAGGCTCCTTCCGGATCACCCAACTCGCCGATGAGAGCCGAGGCCACCCCGGTGATGGTCGCGAAAACCCCTGCGATCACGATAGGGTAGATCGCGAATGAGATAAGCGCGGATAACCAGCGCGCGAAATAATCTTTGGTCACCTCGAAGAGGGTCAGGAAAATCATCACCGGGGCGATCCCGATCAGAAGCGCGATCATCAGTCGGGAGGCCACGAGGATGAAGGCGGCCAGTCCGCCGAGGATCGAGAGCAGAAGAACACCGACGATGTCGAGCATGGCGCCGGCCATCCAGTTCAGCTCGGATCCGGCAGCGTTCAGATAGTCGCCCAGTTCCGCGATCAGCCGGTCGAACTCTTCTGCGAACGTGCCGGAGGGTCCGGGGCTGCCGCCCCCGACCGAAGCGACAAGCGCGCCCGCGATACTGTCAATCCCATAGAGAATGGCAGACGAGAAGGCGTTGAACTGCATCCAATTGGTCGCGAATATCCCGATAAGCCCGATCTTGACCGCGAGCCAGAAGGCTGTGTGCCCATCCATGGCCCGATATTGATAGATCATGTTGATGCCAACGAGGATCACCACCAGCGTTGTTCCCAAAACCAGGAGCGTGCCGACCGTTGCCGCAACCGCACCAAACTGCGTTTCTGCGGCGGTGTCGAGATAACCTTGGGAGGATTCAACGAAGTAGGTGACGACGCTCATCGGGGATCAGCCTCACCAGTTGCCTGCGGCTTCGCAGATGGCTTTGGCCTCAAGGCGAACGTCGTTGGCGCGCCCGTTGTAGGAGTCGGAAGCTTCCAGCATCTCCCAGCGTTCGTCACTGGCGTGGCGCTCACGAAACACCCCCTCGGCTGCGTCCCAAGAGGGGAACCGGGTATCGCAATCGCAGTTGCCGCTCTCGACGATGCGCTCGAGATTTTGGGCGCGGTAGATATCCTGGACCAACACGCGCTGATAGGCTTGGCGTAGGGGGATTTCTTGCATCCACATGGGCTCGGTGGGTCGGTCCGGACAGACGTCAAAGTTGCGATCGAGGGTCGGCACCAGATTGGGCTCGGCGAAGGCGGGGACAGCCAGTAGGCTCAGGGCCACCCCAGTCAAAGCAAGGGTTAGCCTTGCCAGCCTCATGCCGTGGCTCCGATGGTGGTGGTTTCGCGTTTCAGGAAGACTGTGTGCCCGACATTGGCGAACTCCGAGGAGCTGATCGACACGACCTCCCAGCCATCTGCGCCTTTCGCATTCAGGGTGTTCTTCATATCGGAAAGGCTGGTTTTGCGGGTCATGGGAAAGCTGAGGATGTCATATTCAAAGGTCTTCATTGGGAAGCTCCGATCTCTTTGGCGCCGGGGAGGTGAAATTCTGTGATGCCGCGCCGACCGTCGTGGCGACCGGCCTGGATGATGACGTCGATTGAGTTCTCGATGTACTGGATCATGTCGGCATAGGTCATCGGGATCTCGGTCTTGAGGGCAGCGATGGCCAGACGCTGCACGGCGAGTTGCGGGGTTTCGGCGTGAAGGGTGGTCATGGACCCGCCATGGCCGGTGTTGATCGCCTCGAGGAAGGTCATGGCCTCCTTTCCGCGCACCTCGCCGAGGATGATGCGGTCCGGGCGCATGCGCAGCGTCGCGGTCAGAAGCACATCGGCGGTCTGGAACTCCGCGTCGCGATTGGCGATGAGCGTCACGGCATTGGGCTGGGTCGGCAGAAGTTCGGCGGCTTCCTCGATCGTAACGATGCGTTCCTCAAGCGGCACATGAGAGAGGATCTTCCGCGCGGCGACGGTCTTGCCGGTGGAGGTGCCACCCGAGACGATCATGTTGAGCTTGTTCTCGACGCAAAATGCCAGCGCATCATCGATCACGCCCGCGGCCACGACGGCGCGCAAGGCACGCTTCTTTTCCACGCGCAGGTCTTCGAGCTTTCGCTCCTTTCCGTAGAGGAAATCGAGCGCAATGCCCTCGAGTGGCAGGCTTGAGAAGAACCGCAGGCTGATCGACATGGCCGAGAGCACGGCGGGCGGGGTGATGACCTGTGCGCGGATCGGGCGCCCCTTGTAGGTGATCGAGACCGAGACGATGGGGCGGTCCTTGCTCATCGTGGTATTGGCCGCGGAGGCGATCTGGTTGCCGAGGTCCCTGACCTGAACGCCCGTCAGGCTCTGGTCCAGAGCGCGCATGAAGTGATCACCCTGGAATTCGCCCCAGCAGGTCCCGTCTGGATTGATGCAAATCTCGATGACATCGTCGCGGGCGGCGGCGTCGATCCGGTCGAGCGAGGTTTCAAGATAGCTCAGCGACATGGGCTCAGAATATCTCCAGATCGCGGTCGACCATGACAGTGACGCGCGCGCCCTGGTCAACATAGATGACGGGGCCGATGGAGAGGTAATCGCCTATGACGCTGTCCGTGGCATCTGCCAGATCATCGCCCACGTCTTCCAGCACATCAGCCGCGGTCTCATCCTGCACGTTTGCAGCGGCGGCGCTTGGGGCCGCTGAGATCAGAGAAATCAGCGCTGCCGAGCCAAAGCGTTCGTCGAAGCGAGTATCGACAAAGCCGGTCACGCCGGAGCGGCCAAGTTCATCGCCCCCGAAGGAGCTGATCTGGATGGTCTGGTTGTCGGGCAGGATGATCCGGTCCCAGGCGATTGTGACCCGATGCTGCGCGATATCGACGCCGGAGCGATACCGCCCGATGAGACGCGATCCGCGGGGGATCAAAAGGCGCACGCCATCGACGCTGTAGACATCCTCGGACACCACGGCACGGGTCTGGCCGGGCAGGGAGCTGTCAAGGGCAGTTTCCATGACGGCTTGGATCATGGTGCCCTGTAGAATCGTGTTGGAGGGATTGGCGATCACCTCGGCCTGCGTCACCGTCGAGGGCAGCGCCCCGTTCAGCACGAAATCCGTCACCTCGCCAAAAGTGCGTTCTGTCAGAGCCGTTTCATTCGCTCCGGAGGCACCGCCAAACGCGATGGTGGGCGAGGTGATGCGCCGCTCCTGGAAGGCGCGTTCCTCCGCGGCGCGGCGCTCCAGCTCGGCCATGCGCCGGGCTTCTTCCTCGCGGCGCAGTCGCTCTTGCTCGCGTGCGCGCAGCTCATCTTCCGTGGGGCCCACTGGCGCGGGTTGCGGTCGGCTGGCCTCGAGTTGGGCCAGTTCCAGATCCATGCGGAGTTGCTCAAGGCTGCGATCCCGCGCCGTCAGTTCGTCCTGAAATCGTTGCTGTGCGGCTTCCGAGGCGGCTTGTAGCGCCGCAATCTGAGCGGTCAGCGCGTCAATAGCCTCTGCGGCGGTGGTGTCTTCCTCGACAACTGGTTCAGGGGCGTTGCGCAACTCCTCGATCTGAGCCTGCAGGGCGCTGATCTGCGCCAGAAGCTCCGCGTTGGGCTCGACTGGATCCGGTCCGACAAACACAACCTCGGGCTCGGGCGGGGGCAAGGTCTCGATAGCGCCGAAGCCGTCCCCCTCGTTTTGGAAGACGTCCGGGGTGGCCGTCGGCAAGGCTTCCTCTTCGTCGGGCTGTGAGAGGAGATAGAGCAGGGCACCACCTGCGCCGATGACGAGGACCACGATCAGCGCGAGAAGGGGCGACCGGCGCTGCGACGCCGTGGGGGCGCGGGCACTGCCTTTCTCAAGGGCGGCGAGGCGTTTTTCCAGCTCGGTGTTCCCGGTATCGCTCATGAGGTGGCCTCCGCGGGCGGGATCGCCTCGATGCAGACCACCTCTTCGCCAAGTCGCAGGACCCATTGGCGGTTCACGCCGCTGACGCGGATCACGCCGTCTTCAGGAGTTTGCGTGTTGACCGTGCGCTCGCGGCCGCCCGCGTAGCGGAAGATCGCGGGCACAGGCGCGTTTCTTGGAAACGCGAAATAAGTAAAAGTCCCGTCATCCCAGACGCGGGTCGGGGTGAACTCGGTGCGTGCGCTGGCACCGTAGTTGTAGTTCGGCGCTTGGGCCGCGATGGCACGCGTGCGGCGTGCATTGTCTTCAGGATAGCGGAACTGGACCACGTAGAAGGTCGGGCTGCGGGTCTCCTGGACGTTGAAGTAGTAGCTGCGGCGGTTGGTATAGACCGTGACATTGGTATGGACGCCGCGTGCGACGGGCTTGATCGCGAAGGCCTGGCCGCCCGGAACGCCGTCGATCTCGAAGCCCTCCGTGTCGCCGGCGATGATCGAGCGGATGCTTTCGCCTTCGCCGAACTCGATGGTGGTCACATGGGTCAGCGAGACATTGAGGCGATAGACCTGACCTTCTTGATAGGTGGCCAAGCGCACGCGGCTGTCATTGGGGCCACCGCGCGGGATGGCTTCGGCGAAGGCGAGGCCCGGCAGCAAAACGATAAGGACAACAACTGCAATTCGTACGAGCAACAAACATGCGTTTCCGGAATAAGTTGCGTCGCCAATACCCTGCCGCGCTGCGCGCTCTCGGGACATTGGCGACAAGATACTTTGAAGTGAATTCCAGAAACGCATTAATTCTCCAATCTGTCGGAGCGGATGGAATATTCGAGGACCGTGAAGCCGAAGGGATTGGTCCAGACCTCATCGATGGAGCGGCGGGTCTCGGGACGGAACTCGAAGAGAAGCGTGGCGGTAAACAACCCCGTCTGGACGCCATTGATCGAGGTCAGACGCTTGCGCAGGCGGACCGTGGCGCGGTTCGTGCCGATGCGGTTGATGCTGAGGATTTCGACATCAAGCCGGGCATTCGGGCCATAGACCGTGGGCGGGTAGTTCTCGTTGGCGCTGTTCCAGATCTGGCGCAAGCCGCCCTCGGCAGCGCCGTCCGAGCGGCGCAAGACGCTGCGGATGCGCAGATCGTTGTCGAGCTGATTGTAGACCTCTCGGTCGCTCACATAGCGGAAGACCTCCGCCTCGATGACCGCCTGGTTGGCTGTGACCGAGGTCGCGCCCACCGAGGCCTCAGGGAGCGCAAAGCCTGTCTCGGGATCATAGGGCACAACCACGGGAGGAGGGTCGACATCGAGGATCGCGACAGCCGCCGCGCTCAGGCATCCGAGAATACCGAAGATGAGGCCGATGAGCCCAAGGCGCTGCCAGAGCCGTTCGCGGCGCAGGGCACCATAGACCAGCTCTTCTTCGATGATTTCCTGTTCAGTAGCCACGCGTCACACCCCTGCTCGGCGTTTCGAAACAACCTGAATCGGTTCTTCGCTGCCTCTCGCTTCGCTCGAACGCGAAAACCGATATTTGATACTATTGGTCAATTTCGAAACGCCTTAATCAGCCCGCAGGTCCGGCAGGGTGAAATCCATGAAGCGCTGTTCCTCGGCGATGGTCGCGGCATCGATCACACCGCCGGTGCCGTCACCCACGGTTTGCACGGCCTCAAGCTGCCACATGGCGACCAGCGCAATGGCGAGCTCCGCGGTCACGCGCGTGTTGAGATCGATGCTTTCCTTGAGTTCGTCCATGTCGTCGATAAGCCCCACAAGACGGTCGACCCGCTCGAGCGATTGGCCGGCATCTTCATAGCTGTTCTGGGCGGCGGCTGAGACGAGCGCGCCGGTCGTGGCTTGCGTGGCCACGCGATTGGCCCCGGGATTGCCGCTAGTGGCCATTTCAGAAAGTGTATCGTCGTCAAAACCGAGATCGGCCAGCACCCGGTCCATCTGGGTTTCGATCTCGCCCGCGCCGGAGCCAGAGAGGCCAGAGAAGTCTCCGGTCTTGATGGCCTCTATGGTGGCGAGGATGTCTCCGAACTCCTGATCGAGCAGGCCGTTCAGCTCGTCCTCCATCTCGGTGCGGATAATCTCGGGAAGCTCGGCAAGTCGGGTGAGCGCTTCATAGGTGCGTTGCAGCTCCGCGAGTTGGTCCGTGAGTGTGGCAAGCTGTTCGCGGAGCTGCGTCAGCTGCTCGTTTTGCAGGATCTCGTCTTCGATCATCTGCCGGAGCTGCTGGATGTTTTGCGCGATGTTCTGGGTGTCGACGACGGGCACGCCCTGTGACAGGGCAGGGGACAGGGTGCCGACATGCAAACCGATCCCAAGCGTCGTGGCCAAAGCTGTCCTCAAGAGCAGATGTCGCATCATTCAATCTCCCTGATCGTGAAGTCCATGAACGCGCCTTCGGCCATACGGGCGCTGGCCTGTGCCAGTTCCTCGGCGGAGAACACGCGGGTGCGCGTCGCCTGTAGCCGAATACGCGCGGCGACGAGACGTACGAGTTCGGCGCGGGCATAGGTGTTGAGCGCGACGCTCTCCTGCACGTCCTCGGTTTCGGAAATCCGTTCGACGATATCGCGGATGCGCAGGGCGGCTTGGCGGATCGCGGCTGGTGAGTTGCTGCCATAAAAGGCCGCCCCATGTCCGGTGATCGAGAGGTTCGCATTGGCGAGAAGTGCTGGGTCGATCGTGCCGAGCGCTTCGATCCCGCCGATGCGGCTCAGATAGAGATTGTAGCGTTCGGGGATGACCTGAACGTAGTGCTGTGTCTCGGCAAAGGGCGGCACCCCGCCATATTCGAACACGCGGCCGGGTCCGGCGTTATAGGCCGCGAGCGCGTTGATGATATTGCCGTCGAAGGTGTTGAGCTGGGCCGCCAGGTACCGCGCGCCGCCATGCACCTGCAGGTAGGGGCTGTCATAGTATTCCGGGTTGATGCCGAGATCGCTGGCGGTGCCGGGCATGATCTGGGTGAGGCCGAAGGCGCCGACGGGCGAGCGTGCACCAATCGTGAACCGGCTTTCCTGCCAGATGAG
>CANNZV010003560.1:0-59886 GCA_947561585.1 Caprella mutica
CTATGACAAACAGTGCCCCATTATACCTATGTGCTATGACAAACAGTGCCCCATTATACCTATGTGCTATGACAAACAGTGCCCCATTATACCTATGTGCTATGACAAACATTGCCCCATTATACCTATGTGCCATGACAAACATTGCCCCATTATACCTATGTGCTATGACAAACAGTGCCCCATTATACCTATGTGCTATGACAAACAGTGCCCCATTATACCTATGTGCTATGACAAACAGTGCCCCATTATACCTATGTGCTATGACAAACATTGCCCCATTATACCTATGTGCCATGACAAACATTGCCCCATTATACCTATGTGCTATGACAAACAGTGCCCCATTATACCTATGTGCTATGACAAACAGTGCCCCATTATACCTATGTGCTATGACAAACAGTGCCCCATTATACCTATGTGCTATGACAAACAGTGCCCCATTATACCTATGTGCTATGACAAACAGTGCCCCATTATACCTATGTGCTATGACAAACAGTGCCCCATTATACCTATGTGCTATGACAAACAGTGCCCCATTATACCTATGTGCTATGACAAGCAGTGCCCCATAATAATTACCATCACAGCTCGTGAGAAGGTGTATAGGTACAACTGTCGCAATTCCTTTTTATAGTCGTAGCAATTTTCCCTATTTAGCAATGATAGAAAAGGCGTCAACTAGTAACTAGTGAAGTGTCCATGCGCTATAGTAACTAGTGAAGTGCCCATACACTAGTAACTAGTGAAGCTGTCCATGCACTAGCAACTAGTGAAGTGTTTATGCACTATAGTAACTAGTGAAGCTGTCCATGCACTAGTAACTAGTGAAGTGTTCATGCACTATAGTAACTAGTGAAGCTGTCCATGCACTAGTAACTAGTGAAAGTGTTCATGCACTATAGTAACTAGTGAAGCTGTCCATGCACTAGTAACTAGTGAAGTGTTCATGCACTATAGTAACTAGTGAAGCTGTCCATACACTAGTAACTAGTGAAGTTTCCATGCACTATAGTAACTAGTGAAGCTGTCCATGCACTAGTAACTAGTGAAGTGTTCATGCACTATAGTAACTAGTGAAGCTGTCCATGCACTAGTAACTAGTGAAGTGTTCATGCACTATAGTAACTAGTGAAGCTGTCCATACACTAGTAACTAGTGAAGTTTCCATGCACTTGTAACTAGTGAAGTACCCATGCACTTGTAACTAGTTTTGGCAGTAGTAACCAGTACTAGTAATACCAACTAGTGATATCAGAAATATTTGATATTTTAATGACTAAGGTAATACGATATGAATTATTGAAATTAAAATGGCCCTTTTTACGGTTTCTTTTTAAAACTATTCTTCAGTGTGTGCTAGATTTAATGAACTCTTAGTAGTGTAGATTTTATAAATGTAATATGTCAGTTTTTTTAACCATAATATTAATCTTAATCATCCAAGCAGTTACGTTTTGTGTGTTTTTGAAATAACTGAATTATAAAGCAGTGACTGTTGACTTTCTTAATTGAAATGATTTATTCATACGAGGATTCTCTAATTATTGTTTATAATTTACAAAGATACAATTACTAATTGAATAATATAACAAGCCATGTTTGTCCATCGAACAGCTTGAATAAATTTTAAATGATTAGCTTATTAATATTTCTAATTGCCTAATTGTTGGACATGAATTAAGTACATCATACCTTTAATAATTAACCTTATTATATCGTAGAGAAATTCAGAGATTTTATCTAATGATAAAATTTTATTAGAATGCTATCTTCAAAATGTGCAATTTATGCATGTAAACCGTATGGTAATAAAAATATATATAAAAATATAATCATCTATTATACTTATAAAAAGAATCAATAGTCACTAATAAAAGTATGAAATAACATACTAATATAAGTATAAAATATCATACTAATAAAAGTTATCGAATAGCAGAATATTAATAAAAATATAAAAAGCATATTAATAAAAATATCAAAAAGCATACTAATAAAGTATCAAATAGCCCACTAATGGTTTTTCTCTCCAATTCTGTACAATGTGACTTTAAGTGAAAACTAAAGGTGTTATTATTGACGTTAAAGCAATGGTGGATCCGCCCTTTTCTAATACAAACGATATTCATCGGTCAACATCGTTTGTAAATCGTTATCGAAAACCGATTGAACTACTTTGTAAGGAAGACATTATAAAGTAAACCGACTACGCCCATTTTAACAGAAAATAGTTACGTGATTTGTAAATCAGGTACACACGATACGCGTAGATACATCTGACAGATACATGCGAATGGTATCGGTAACAGGTTCCATATTTATTATTTATTTACTAAAACATCGTAATTTATATTATTCCTACTTTAATCACTATATTTTCTATCAGTTTTCGCAGTATCTCCTCCATACGTTTGCCCATTTAAAAACTCAATATAAGTTCGTCCCGCCCAAATTATTTAAATCTTTATCAGTGTTGGTAAATAAATAGATGTGAAAGTTGAACCTTAATGTATTGATTCATTTTAAACAAATAACTAATTCTAATAACTATAAATGAATATTATTACCTACCTCTTTGTATACTACGCACCACAGGGCGTTACAATTGTAATAATTTAGTTGCGTAAAACTATACTACTTTCATGAGGTAAACTAAAAGGGAGCACAAAAAAGAGATGTAGGCGTCGCCAAATTTCAAGAAGACAATGAGTTTCGCCTTAAAACTCTCCATTACTGACTATTGGGCGAAAGAAAGCTTCTTTGCGGTGGCGGACACTCGAAACTGTAGCGCCGTCAGGACCTGCCCTCTACGGGCGTGTTGCTCGCGTTTGCGGTTCCTCCCTCTGAGTGCGTTCCTCAAGTAGTGTTCAATTGGGTGTGCCGCTAATTCAGCTGTGAGCGTCAGGTTTGTTCGTGGAAAGGACTTATGGTGTGGACAGAGGATTGGGTGTGCCGGGAGATGGACCCTTAGGGCACCTCTACAGTCCTAATGGCAACCACTCCCCTCTGCCCTAATGAATAATAAGGGATAACTTATATAAGGGCATAAGAGGTGTTAAATTATATATGTAACTAATTCATAGAAACACTCTTACTGTTTTACTTAGAAATATTTGTTATTTGGGCAAGTTACGAATTATTTCTCAATTTTAGGAAAAAAGAAATAATAATTGTTTTGTTATTTATTTAAATGCTATTCATTATACCTGCATAATGCATATATCATGGATAATTATGATTTTATATCATTATATATGTATATATTGTATATCGTTTTTTTCTTATATGACCGAAGATGTGAAACTGACCGATAATTCGTAACTTACCCAATAGTATTTTACTTTCCTTCGAATTGTGTACTTTACTGTTATTAAATTTATTTATTATATTTATAATGTATAATTTCAATAGAAACACTTCATAGCTCATTTTTCCTACCAGTATCGCTACTTTATTCGTCAAAAAACTTATCAAATTTAAGGTGATTAACAATTTATTCTAATATATCTTAATCATAAATATTAAAGGTAATTACGTTAGATATTTTTGCAGCATATATGGTATTTAGTAGGATTTATTATATATATATAATCTATATAGACTATATAATAAAATCATAGTCGATTATTATATAGTATATAATCCTGTTAAATGTTTATTAGTACTTCTTCTGATATGAGTTTTGAGTATATACTATATGGGAGAAAAAAGGCATAGAGTTGCCTGTAAATAAGAAACTTGTTATTATTTATTTAAAGATAGAGTATGAAATTATGAAATAATACTTACTGTATTATGTAAGTATTATGAAATAATACTTACTGTAAAATTTATGAAATACTTAAATATCTCTTGATGCGAAATATTAAAATTATTAAAATTATGAAAAGCAAATTCATGTTTGAATTCAAAATATCGATTTTAAAAATGATTTTAATTAATCATTTTTATAGAAGGAATTATTTCGATCGTGTGTACAGTGTCATAAATAATAATAAAATAAATGTTATTTACATCACTTTGTACATATTTATATCCACTTGCCTGATATACTCACATTCAATGCACATAGGCATATAATTACTAAAAACTATATTATTAAAACAATTAATTCTAATTATGAAGTTTAGAGCAAATTTTTTATTCTAGTTTGAACAGAAGCTGATCTTAGTGCATATATCCACTTTTAAAAAATAAAATAGGAAACAACTCATTTCTCACACTTTAGAAATATATTCATTAATTTCCATTATGTCCTGTTTGAAAAATGTTCATTTTTCACCGGGCAGCTCTAGCTTCCATTCTTGTCATCCCTTTAAATTAATTACAATATCATGCATAGAGTTTTGATGAACTTTTCTTATATATGAAAGTTTGTAAATAATAACATGGTTAATTGAAATTTCAGAACTAGAGGTTGTACCTTACCTAAAATTCACCATTTTAAGGTTATGACGTTATTGATATTTATCAACGAATTAAATTTTGAATTACTTCGATAAAATAAGGTTCATTTCACGTGTTTATTAAATGGTAAATTTAAATCAAGAAAAGATTTAACATATTTATTTATTTTAATTTTTTTCAATGAAGGGTTACCATCACTCAGTGAAGGGTTACCATCACTGAGTGAAGGGTTACCATCACCCAGTGAAAAGTTACCATCACTCAGTGAAGAGTTACCATCACCCAGTGAAGGGTTACCATCACCCAGTGAAGAGTTACCATCACTCAGTGAAGAGTTACCATCACTCAGTGAAGAGTTACCATCACTCAGTGAAGAGTTACCATCACTCAGTGAAGGGTTACCATCACCCAGTGAATGGTTACCATCACCCAGTGAAGAGTTACCATCACTCAGTGAAGGGTTACCATCACTCAGTGAAGAGTTACCATCACTCAGTGAAGAGTTACCATCACTCAGTGAAGGGTTACCATCACTCAGTGAAGAGTTACCATCACTCAGTGAAGGGTTACCATCACCCAGTGAAGGGTTACCATCACCCAGTGAAGAGTTACCATCACTCAGTGAAGGGTTACCATCACTCAGTGAAGGGTTACCATCACCCAGTGAAGGGTTACCATCACCCAGTGAAGGGTTACCATCACCCAGTGAAGGGTTACCATCACCCAGTGAAGGGTTACCATCACCCAGTGAAGGGTTACCATCACCCAGTGAAGGGTTACCATCACCCAGTGAAGGGTTACCATCACCCAGTGAAGGGTTACCATCACTCAGTGAAGAGTTACCATCACTCAGTGAAGGGTTACCATCACTCAGTGAAGGGTTACCATCACTCAGTGAAGAGTTACCATCACTCAGTGAAGGGTTACCATCACTCAGTGATGAGTTACCATCACTCAGTGAAGGGCAACTCTTTATTCTATTATTTGCAATGCATTTTTTGCATGTCTCACAATGTACCAAAGAATGTTGGGTGTTGTCTTTATGTGTAGCAAATAAAAACTTATCTCAGTAGCCATTTGCATCTTAATGTATAAAATACCGTTCACAAATATTAATTAAAGACCTGTTTGGAATTTGGAAAATGATGAGTCATCATTAAATTTGAAAATCAGAATTCTTCAGAATTGAAAATCAAAATACAATATTGTTGAATATGAATTAATGTTGAATATGAATTAATGTTGAATATGAATTAATGTTGAATATGAATTAATGTTGTATATGAGTTAATGTTGAATATGAATTAATGTTGAATATTAATTAATGTTGAATATGAATTAATGTTGAATATGAATTAATGTTGAATATGAATTAATGTTGAATATGAATTAATGTTGAATATGAATTAATGTTGAATATGAATTAATGTTGAATATGAATTAATGTTGAATATGAATTAATGTTGAATATGAATTAATGTTGAATATGAATTAATGTTGAATATGAATTAATGTTGAATATGAATTAATGTTGAATATGAATTAATGTTGAATATGAATTAATGTTGAATATGAATTAATGTTGAATATGAATTAATGTGAAATATGAATTAATGTTGAATATGAATTAATGTTGAATATGAATTAATGTGAAATATGAATTAATGTTGAATACGAATTAATCTTGAATATGAATTAATGTTGAATATGAATTAATGTTGAATATGAATTAATGTTGAATATGAATTAATGTTGGATGTGAATTAATGTTGAATATGAATTAATGTTGAATATGAATTAATGTTGGATGTGAATTAATGTTGAATATGAATTAATGTTGAATATGAATCAATGTTGAATATGAATTAATGTTGAATATGAATTAATGTTGTATATGAATTACTGTTGTAAATGAATTAATATTGACTACTGTTAGACATCCATGCTGAGTTTCAACTCACATCAATGTTCAATTCACATCAATGTTCAATTCACATCAATGTTCAATACACATCAATGTTCAATTCACATCAATGTTCAATGCACATCAATGTTCAATACACATCAATGTTCAATTCACATCAATGTTCAATTCACATCAATGTTCAATTCACATCAATGTTCAATTCACATCAATGTTCAATTCACATCAATGTTCAATACACATCAATGTTCAATTCACATCAATGTTCAATTCACATCAATGTTCAATTCACATCAATGTTCAATACACATCAATGTTCAATTCACATCAATGTTCAATACACATCAATGTTCAATACACATCAATGTTCAATACACATCAATGTTCAATTCACATCAATTTAACAATATCAGTTGCATGACAATTATATCCGAGGCCACAAAAAATGATGTACACGATTTTCCGTTAGAATTCCTTAGGAATGTTCCATGTCTGTGACCTGGAGGAAATGTTTGCTTTTTAATTTTTTCGTAAAATGTCAATATTGATAAGAAATAAATTTAAAATAAAAAAAGAAATGATATGGAATATTATGGGAATATGGAATAATTTTTTCATAGGAGACAATGGTGATTTTATTATCGGTAGATCGTTTGTTAATGTCCATTACGGTTAATATAGGTCATATTCTATATTAACATTTAAAAAAAAATTAATTGACATCACCGTTGGAATTTTTTTCCTATGTGTCCGACAAAACACGATAAAATATTAGTGTTGTTTCAACCCATTATAAATTACGATGGATTATCGTCGAGGAGTTATCATATTTTTATCGTTGACTGTACTGTAATCATCGGTCAAAACCAATAATCGTTTATAATGTAATTTTCCGATAGGGAATTTAGAGAATTTTTGATATTCACCAAATTTTTTTTTATTGCATCCTCGCCTAATTAGCTTATGTACTTAGAAACTGTTTATCAATTGAAAGAATGAAAATAATATTACCTGCTTTTAGGGACTCGAACTTTTGACTCGAGTTCACCAATTATCATTTACTACAAATTATAATTCCTTTTTTTTCAGTTTATAACCAATTATTTTATATCATTAAAAGAGGAGAAATAGTATTGTATGAATATAAATAATAAAATGTTTATTTTAGTATCAAACAGTACTTTTCAGTAATAATACAACCGAAGATATTTTTAGTTTCAGTGTAATTCTCCTCACTGTACTAAATTAGTGAAACTAGTACTAAACTATTGCTATTGAATAGTTATGTTTTTCACTGCACTTCTCATTCTAATTTCCTGTTGAAATAATCAAGTGATTTTAAAATGGTTATAGTGTAGGCTATAATAATCACAATATTATAGCCAAACGTGTTTTTAATTAAGATGGTTATTAAAATCACTACGGTGAAAATATTTTTAGGTTTAAACTTTCAAAGAGTAAGATGTTTATCCATCCTCAGTCCATGAATATGTCCAGTAATACAGCTTGAGAAACTATTCCAATCCTGACGATCGAATGTTCATTAAACATTGTAAAATATATTCAACCTAAGAGTACCGATGAAACTCTCTGGAGTATAAGAACACTCCAGAAATAAGTTGAAACCTTCTCTTGATCCATGGAGACACATTTCTCTAATAATATTAAATCAGTTAAAATCACTCTATTGATTATAGCAATGAAATGCATTATTTAACTGAAGATTGAATATCATTTAATTCATCAGTTCTAAAATTAGTTTCAGAAAATATTCTTGCTTTACTACGGATCAGAGTGAACTGTATGATAAAGAAAGAATATTCCATGAACTGTAAATTGTTATTCGATGTAGCACACGATTTGAGCACAGATATGATTGATGTTATCAATATTGCTATTTATACCTGATGTCCTTACCTTTAACATTGCTGCTGTTATACCTGATGTCCTTACCTTTAACATTGCTGCTGTTATACCTGATGTCCTTACCTTTAACATTGCTGTTGTTATACCTGATGTCCTTACCTTTAACATTGCTGTTGTTATACCTGATGTCCTTACCTTTAACATTGCTGTTGTTATACCTGATGTCCTTACCTTTAACATTGCTGTTGTTATACCTGATGTCCTTACCTTTAACATTGCTGTTGTTATACCTGATGTCCTTACCTTTAACATTGCTGTTGTTATACCTGATGTCCTTACCTTAAACATTGCTGTTGTTATACCTGATGTCCTTACCTTTAACATTGCTGTTGTTATACCTGATGTCCTTACCTTTAACATTGCTGTTGTTATACCTGTAGTCCTTACCTTTAACATTGCTGTTGTTATACCTGTTGTCCTTACCTTTAACATTGCTGCTGTTATACCTGTAGTTCTTACCTTTAACATTGCTGTTGTTATACCTGATGTCCTTACCTTTAACATTGCTGTTGTTATACCTGATGTCCTTACCTTTAACATTGTTGTTGTTATACCTGATGTCCTTACCTTTAACATTGCTGCTGTTGTACCTGTAGTCCTTACCTTTAACATTGCTGCTGTTATACCTGATGTCCTTACCTTTAACATTGTTGTTGTTATACCTGTAGTCCTTACCTTTAACATTGCTGTTGTTATACCTGATGTCCTTACCTTTAACATTGCTGTTGTTATACCTGATGTCCTTACCTTTAACATTGTTGTTGTTATACCTGATGTCCTTACCTTTAACATTGCTGCTGTTGTACCTGTAGTCCTTACCTTTAACATTGCTGTTGTTATACCTGATGTCCTTACCTTTAACATTGTTGTTGTTATACCTGATGTCCTTACCTTTAACATTGCTGCTGTTGTACCTGTAGTCCTTACCTTTAACATTGCTGTTGTTATACCTGATGTCCTTACCTTTAACATTGTTGTTGTTATACCTGATGTCCTTACCTTTAACATTGCTGTTGTTATACCTGATGTCCTTACCTTTAACATTGCTGTTGTTATACCTGTAGTCCTTACCTTTAACATTGCTGTTGTTATACCTGATGTCCTTACCTTTAACATTGCTGTTGTTATACCTGATGTCCTTACCTTTAACATTGTTGTTGTTATACCTGATGTCCTTACCTTTAACATTGCTGCTGTTGTACCTGTAGTCCTTACCTTTAACATTGCTGCTGTTATACCTGAAGTCCTTACCTTTAACATTGCTGCTGTTATACCTGAAGTCCTTACCTTTAACATTGCTGTTGTTATACCTGATGTCCTTACCTTTAACATTGTTGTTGTTATACCTGATGTCCTTACCTTTAACATTGCTGTTGTTATACCTGATGTCCTTACCTTTAACATTGTTGTTGTTATATCTGATGTCCTTACCTTTAACATTGCTGCTGTTGTACCTGTAGTCCTTACCTTTAACATTGCTGCTGTTATACCTGAAGTCCTTACCTTTAACATTGCTGTTGTTATACCTGTAGTCCTTACCTTTAACATTGCTGTTGTTATACCTGTTGTCCTTACCTTTAACATTGCTGCTGTTATACCTGTAGTTCTTACCTTTAACATTGCTGTTGTTATACCTGATGTCCTTACCTTTAACATTGCTGTTGTTATACCTGATGTCCTTACCTTTAACATTGTTGTTGTTATACCTGATGTCCTTACCTTTAACATTGCTGCTGTTGTACCTGTAGTCCTTACCTTTAACATTGCTGTTGTTATACCTGTTGTCCTTACCTTTAACATTGCTGCTGTTATACCTGAAGTCCTTACCTTTAACATTGCTGCTGTTATACCTGAAGTCCTTACCTTTAACATTGCTGTTGTTATACCTGATGTCCTTACCTTTAACATTGTTGTTGTTATACCTGATGTCCTTACCTTTAACATTGCTGTTGTTATACCTGATGTCCTTACCTTTAACATTGTTGTTGTTATACCTGATGTCCTTACCTTTAACATTGCCGCTGTTGTACCTGTAGTCCTTACCTTTAACATTGCTGCTGTTATACCTGAAGTCCTTACCTTTAACATTGCTGTTGTTATACCTGATGTCCTTACCTTTAACATTGCTGTTGTTATACCTGATGTCCTTACCTTTAACATTGCTGTTGTTATACCTGTAGTCCTTACCTTTAACATTGCTGTTGTTATACCTGATGTCCTTACCTTTAACATTGCTGTTGTTATACCTGATGTCCTTACCTTTAACATTGTTGTTGTTATACCTGATGTCCTTACCTTTAACATTGCTGCTGTTGTACCTGTAGTCCTTACCTTTAACATTGCTGCTGTTATACCTGCAGGTCTTTACCTTTAACATTGCTGCTGTTGTACCTGTAGTCCTTACCTTTAACATTGCTGCTGTTGTACCTGTAGTCCTTACCTTTAACATTGCTGCTGTTATACCTGTAGTTCTTACCTTTAACATTGCTGCTGTTGTACCTGTAGTCCTTACCTTTAACATTGCTGCTGTTATACCTGTAGTTCTTACCTTTAACATTGCTGCTGTTATACCTGCAGGTCCTTACCTTTAACATTGGCAGTTCTCGTTCCGGTTAAACACCTCACTCTCTCTACTCCTTCTTGGGATAATCAATATTCAGGTGACCTTGGCGAATCTCTGCCTTGCTATTGGCTGTCATCTGAACTAAACCATAGAGTGCCTGTCGAGGGTACAGTCGCTACATCAAATCTTAATGGTGATATTGTGTTATCATCACTAACTCTAAGTTCACATGGTAATAGAAAGGATGGTAAGTAGTGAAAGGATGGAAGAGTGAATATCTCGCACACAGGTTTGGTCGAATAAAAGGGGTGTGTGTGGGGTAGTCAGTTTTCAGTTTATTGTACTCTGGTCACCTTGTACCTTGCAACCTTTAACCCAAGGATGGTTGCTTATTCGAATGCTGCCACAGGATTAGAACTAAACTTTGTTGGTTCTTTATTTATAGATTTGACCTCGGATATTATTAGGCAATTTATTACCTTTTCAAGGAAGCTAGTAATCTTTATATTTCGTGAAGGTTAATTGATATTAGTTTAATGGTTAGGGAAATTGAAATAACTCAAATTAACGATTGAATTTATATTGGGAAGAATATAGAAAATGAATATAATCAAAAAGTGAGTTTAAAAATAAATAAGATATTTAAGTTTAATGAATAAGTTTAATTATATTTTGGCTATTCTCTGAAGAAGTATGTTACATTTAACTCTCTGAAGTATACGAGTTTTAATTATTCATATATTTTCTTTCCAGTATTGAGTGATAAATTTAAAGCACTTCATTGCGATTAATAAAATAGAATTAATAAATATTTTTTTCACAGACAGTAACTATATGATGTCTTTTTTGTAACCATTAGCTGTCTTATGAACCAAATAGGTCACACGTCCTGAAGATCCTTTTAATTAGAAAATTTAAAGATTTTATAGTCTCACTAAGAATAATCATGTCCTAATACTAAAAATAACATTATTATCAGAAAAAAAAGTAATTAAGAAACTTATAAATATGGATCATTAATAATAACTTGTCTATTTTATTTTAAAGTTTGTCGAAAACAATAACTTTTGAAGTAAAAAAGGACGTGCATTCGAGTAAAAAAGTTATATTATTGATAGTTATAATTTGGAGTTCGTACGTTTGGCAGGAGTTGATTATCTAGACAAGAGTTTAGGAGAAACAAATCAACTTTTATATTTTTTATCGTATTTACTTTAAATTGTAGACTCGAAGAAAGATTTTGTAAATTTCTCTACCTCGACACCATCACTCACAGTCGAATATCCAAGTCACCATTCAGATCTTCGGCCACTGTTCGAACTTTCGCTAAACTTCGTAAGGGGCCAAAGATTGACACAGTTTTTATAGAGGAGAGGGGGGGGGGAAGTGAACCCCTCTAAGTTGATTTGTCTCTCTGGTTTAGAGGGACAAAGTGCTAGAGGAAACTTGTTAAACCATTAGTGTTCTATATGACTAATTTCTTTGGTAGATTTGCCTATGAAAGATTAGTTATAATGTATTTCTAATACAAATCGAGTTAAATAAACTTTCTCATTAATATTTGATATTTAATTTGGTCAATATTAAAAATGCATTTATTGCTGGTACCTCATTGCAAGATATAGCATCAATTTTGTACAATTCACCAAGACAAGCAGGTAATACATGCTTGGGGAATTGATCAAAATTATTAAAATGCTCATTTAATATTCATCTATTGTGTATATTAAACCCTTTCCTTCCTGAATTATGTTCTGATACAATATAATTTTTACTTTTAATAAAAGTATATTATTAAGGGGTCATAAAATTAAAGAGTGCATTATTTCAATAATTTTTATTCCATCAAAAAATGTCCCCTCTGTCGCTTCTGTGAGGGTTAATGGCATATAAAATTAAAACATAATCAATGTTACATCTTCTGACAATTATCTCAAAGTAGCTCTTCTGAAAATATCATGAAAAATTACGTATAAATATCCTAAAAAAAACAATTTGAAAATCATTAAGACTATAGTCTACATCCGTCCTCAAAGGGTTGATTGTCATAGACTCGTAGAAATATTTCTTGATAATAGCAACTTAAACCTTATGAACGAATAACATGATAGTGTCCGATAATTAAGTCATCAGCCTAACCACATTAGGGATCAGGTAGTTCTGCCTTTAGTGACCAGACAGACAGACCATTTGTGTAATTACCAAAACCCAATAACAAACATCAGACCCATGCCAATCAATGTCAGAGTAGAGGCTTTTTTTACCATCTATGGGGTGAAGTGTGCTCTCTTTACCATCTATGGGGTGAAGTGTGCTCTCTTTTACCATCTATGGGGTGAAGTGTGCTCTCTTTACCATCTATGGGGTGAAGTGTGCTCTCTTTACCATCTATGGGGTGAAGTGTGCTCTCTTTACCATCTATGGGGTGAAGTGTGCTCTCTTTACCATCTATGGGGTGGGTGAAGTGTGCTCTCTTTACCATCTATGGGGTGAAGTGTGCTCTCTTTACCATCTATGGGGTGAAGTGTGCTCTCTTTACCATCTATGGGGTGAAGTGTGCTCTCTTTTACCATCTATGGGGTGAAGTGTGCTCTCTTTACCATCTATGGGGTGAAGTGTGCTCTCTTTACCATCTATGGGGTGAAGTGTGCTCTCTTTACCATCTATGGGGTGAAGTGTGCTCTCTTTACCATCTATGGGGTGAAGTGTGCTCTCTTTTACCATCTATGGGGTGAAGTGTGCTCTCTTTACCATCTATGGGGTGAAGTGTGCTCTCTTTACCATCTATGGGGTGAAGTGTGCTCTCTTTACCATCTATGGGGTGAAGTGTGCTCTCTTTACCATCTATGGGGTGAAGTGTGCTCTCTTTTACCATCTATGGGGTGAAGTGTGCTCTCTTTACCATCTATGGGGTGAAGTGTGCTCTCTTTTACCATCTATGGGGTGAAGTGTGCTCTCTTTACCATCTATGGGGTGAAGTGTGCTCTCTTTACCATCTATGGGTGAAGTGTGCTCTCTTTTACCATCTATGGGGTGAAGTGTGCTCTCTTTACCATCTATGGGGTGAAGTGTGCTCTCTTTTACCATCTATGGGGTGAAGTGTGCTCTCTTTTACCATCTATGGGGTGAAGTGTGCTCTCTTTACCATCTATGGGGTGAAGTGTGCTCTCTTTACCATCTATGGGGTGAAGTGTGCTCTCTTTACCATCTATGGGGTGAAGTGTGCTCTCTTTACCATCTATGGGGTGAAGTGTGCTCTCTCTTTTACCATCTATGGGGTGAAGTGTGCTCTCTTTACCATCTATGGGGTGAAGTGTGCTCTCTTTTACCATCTATGGGGTGAAGTGTGCTCTCTTTTACCATCTATGGGGTGAACTGTGCTCTCTTTACCATCTATGGGGTGAAGTGTGCTCTCTTTACCATCTATGGGGTGACGTGTGCTCTCTTTTACCATCTATGGGGTGAAGTGTGCTCTCTTTACCATCTATGGGGTGAAGTGTCTCTCTTTTACCATCTATGGGGTGAAGTGTGCTCTCTTTACCATCTATGGGGTGAAGTGTGCTCTCTTTACCATCTATGGGGTAAAGTGTGCTCTCTTTACCATCTATGGGGTGAAGTGTGCTCTCTTTACCATCTATGGGGTGAAGTGTGCTCTCTTTACCATCTATGGGGTGAAGTGTGCTCTCTCTTTTACCATCTATGGGGTGAAGTGTGCTCTCTCTTTTACCATCTATGGGGTGAAGTGTGCTCTCTTTACCATCTATGGAGTGAAGTGTGCTCTCTTTACCATCTATGGGGTGAAGTGTGCTCTCTCTTTTACCATCTATGGGGTGAAGTGTGCTCTCTCTTTTACCATCTATGGGGTGAAGTGTGCTCTCTTTACCATCTATGGGGTGAAGTGTGCTCTCTTTACCATCTATGGGGTAAAGTGTGCTCTCTTTACCATCTATGGGGTGAAGTGTGCTCTCTTTACCATCTATGGGGTGAAGTGTGCTCTCTTTACCATCTATGGGGTGAAGTGTGCTCTCTCTTTTACCATCTATGGGGTGAAGTGTGCTCTCTCTTTTACCATCTATGGGGTGAAGTGTGCTCTCTTTACCATCTATGGAGTGAAGTGTGCTCTCTTTTACCATTTATGGGGGGTGAAGTGTGACGTAGATACCTGTATAGTATCCTTGTAGATTTTGTTCAAGTGCTACATCATATAATGATGTAAATAAACTAAATTACCCAATAATAAATATAAATATATATATATGTATATATTGTAGCCAAGATAATCCTATACTATTTTTCACGTGACGTCACATTGAAATTAACTTCCTAATTAACTACACTATCTGTGATTCGTTAGGCAAACTCTCACTCTATCATGTCAGTGGGAACTGACGCTAGCATTTCACTGTGACAGCGAAAAACATGCGGTAATTTATAGTCTTAAATCATGTATGATTCAATATAAGCTCTTCCTTCTTTATAATAAAACAATAACGTATTGCGATGGAAAATAGGCTCAATTTGTCTTATCTTATTTCTTCAGAGCAAACAAGCAAGCAACGAGTTTTATTATTTATATAATTTTCCATTAGTTTTGAAATAATGAAACCAACGTTCTGTTTATTTGCTCTGATTTCTTAAGATAAAATTATAAGAATATAAATTCTAAGTAAACATTTGGCTAAATTGTCTTGAATAAATAAATTCATTTTGAGATTGTGAATTTTGTGGTGTTTGGAAATTTAATTTTTCATGATAAAATTGAGGAGGATTGAAAATAAAAGATAATTTGTATAGTCTTTTTAGATATAAATCGAATAACATATATTTTTATTTATTTGTTCGTTATTACCATTTCACAAACATTTAGTGATGAAGTTTTTTATTTGCATCTGAGGTTTCTGCATAATAATATATAATAACTTTTTGTATTACCATCAGGAAAAAGACATCTATACCCAATTAGCTTCTTTTTATTAATTTACTAATAATACAACCCCAAACTTTCATCATTTTAATATAACATTGGTATATTAAATCTAACCTCATTGTAATTTTCTCTTAAAAATATTTGAAATAGCCAATTGAAATAATAAAGATTACAATCGTTAAATAATGTCTAGAAAGATTTTGTCACTCCCCAGTGATAATAAAAATTAAACAAATGAACGAAATCTAATCTTTCTATTTTTAGACCAAGTTGTCTAAGTCAATATTAAAAATTCTTTTTAAATTCAATGACTTGCTTTTAAATCTGTTAATGTATTACATTCACCAAATAATAAAGTAAATAAGTACCAATGCATTATATTCACCAAATAATAAGGTTAGTAAGTACAACTGCATTATATTATAAGGTAAGTAAGAACAGATGCATTATATTATAAGGTATGTAAGTACAGATGCATTATATTATAAGGTAAGTAAGTACAGATGCATTATATTATAAGGTATGTAAGTACAGATGCATTATATTATAAGGTAAGTAAGTACCAATGCATTATATTATAAGGTATGTAAGTACATATGCATTATACTATAAGGTAAGTAAGTACAGATGCATTATATTATAAGGTATGTAAGTACAGATGCATTATATTATAAGGTAAGTAAGTACCAATGCATTATATTATAAGGTATGTAAGTACAGATATATTATATTATAAGGTAAGTAAGAACAGATGCATTATATTATAAGGTATGTAAGTACAGATGCATTATATTATAAGGTAAATAAGTACAGATGCATTGTATTATAAGGTAAGTAAGTACAGATGCATTATATTATAAGGTAAGTAAGTACCAATGCATTATATTATAAGGTATGTAAGTACAGATGCATTATATTATAAGGTAAGTAAGTACCAATGCATTATATTATAAGGTAAGTAAGTACCAATGCATTATATTATAAGGTATGTAAGTACAGATGCATTATATTATAAGGTGAGTAAGTACAGATACATTATATTCTAAGGTAAGTAAGTACAGATGCATTATATTATAAGGTATGTAAGTACAGATGCATTATATTATAAGGTAAGTAAGTACCAATGCATTATATTATAAGGTAAATAAGTACCAATGCATTATATTATAAGGTATGTAAGTACAGATGCATTATATTATAAGGTGAGTAAGTACAGATACATTATATTATAAGGTAAGTAAGTACCAATGCATTATATTATAAGGTAAGTAAGTACCAATGCATTATATTATAAGGGTACATTGTAGAGTTATGAAAGGCAAGGCTGTGGAGCTGTTGTGGAAGGTTATCTTGAAGAGAATTGTTAAAGATGATCTGTCTAGAGGCACCTACACTAGCCTACACCTACACTAGCCTACACCTACAGTAGCCTACACCTACACTAGCCTACACCTACAGTAGCCTACACCTACAGTAGCCTACACCTACACTAGCCTACACCTACAGTAGCCTACACCTACACTAGCCTACACCTTCACTAGCCTACACCTACAGTAGCCTACACCTACAGAAGCCTACACCTACATTAGCCTACACCTACAGTAGCCTACACCTACACTAGCCTACACCTACACTAGCCTACACCTACAGTAGCCTATACCTACAGTAGCCTACACCTACAGTAGCCTACACCTACACTAGCCTACACCTACAGTAGCCTACACCTACAGTAGCCTACACCTACAGTAGCCTACACCTACACTAGCCTACACCTACAGTAGCCTACACCTACACTACCCTACACCTACACTAGCCTACACCTACAGTAGCCTACACCTACAGTAGCCTACACCTACACTAGCCTACACCTACAGTAGCCTACACCTACAGTAGCCTACACCTACACTAGCCTACACCTACAGTAGCCTACACCTTCAGTAGCCTACACCTACACTAGCCTACACCTACAGTAGCCTACACCTACACTAGCCTACACCTACAGTAGCCTACACCTACACTAGCCTACACCTAAACTAGCCTACACCTACAGTAGCCTACACCTACACTAGCCTACACCTACAGTAGCCTACACCTACAGTAGCCTACACCTACACTAGCCTACAACTACAGTAGCCTACACCTACAGTAGCCTACACCTACACTAGCCTACACCTACAGTAGCCTACACCTACACTAGCCTACACCTACAGTAGCCTACACCTACAGTAGCCTACACCTACACTAGCCTACACCTACAGTAGCCTACACCTACAGTAGCCTACACCTACAGTCGCCTACACCTACACTAGCCTACACCTACAGTAGCCTACACCTACACTAGCCTACACCTACAGTAGCCTACACCTACAGTAGCCTACACCTACACTAGCCTATAACTACAGTAGCCTACACCTACAGTAGCCTACACCTACACTAGCCTACACCTACAGTAGCCTACACCTACACTAGCCTACACCTACAGTAACCCTACACCTACACTAGACTTACATCTACACTACACCTACACTAGCTTACACCTACACTAGTCTACACCTACAGTAGCCTACACCTACACTAGCCTACACCTACAGTAGCCCTACACCTACACTAGACTTACATCTACACTACACCTACACTAGCTTACACCTACAGTAGCCCTACACCTACACTAGACTTACATCTACACTACACCTACACTAGCTTACACCTACACTAGTCTACACCTACACTAGACCTACACCTACACTACACCTACACTAGCTTACACCTACACTAGCCTACACCTACACCTACACTAGACCTACGCCTACACTAGACCTACACCTACACTAGCCTACACCTACACTAGACCTACGCCTACACTAGACCTACACCTACACTAGCCTTCACCTACACTAGCCTACACCTACACTAGCATCCACCTGCACTAGCCTACACCTACACTAGACCTACGCCTACACTAGACCTACACCTACACTAGCCTACACCTACACTAGCATGCACCTACACTAGACCTACACCTACACTACACCTACACCTACACTAGACCTACGCCTACACTAGACCTACACCTACACTAGCCTACACCTACACTAGCATGCACCTACACTAGACCTACACCTACACTAGCCTTCACCTACACTAGCCTACACCTACAATAGCCTACACCTATACTAGCATACACCTACACTAGCCTACACCTACACTAGACTTATACCTACAGTAGCCTACCTACCTTACCCAATACCTACCTTACCTCATACCTACCTTACCTCATACCTACCTTACCTCATACCTACCTTACCTCATACCTACCTTACCTCATACCTACCTTACCCCATACCTACCTTTCCTCATACCCACCTTACCTCATACCTACCTTACCTCATACCTACCTTACCTCATACCCACCTTACCTCATACCTACCTTACCTCATACCTACCTTACCTCATACCTACCTTACCTCATACCCACCTTACCTCATACCTACCTTACTTCATACCTACCTTACCTCATACCCACCTTACCTCATACCTACATTACCTCATACCTACCTTACCTCATACCCACCTTACCTCATACCTACCTTACCTCATACCTACCTTACCTCATACCCACCTTACCTCATACCTACCTTACCTCATACCTACCTTACCTCATACCTACCTTACCTCATACCTACCTTACCTCATACCCACCTTAACTCATACCTACCTTACCTCATACCTACCTTAGCTCATACCTACATTACCTCATACTTACCTTACCTCATACCCACCTTACCTCATACCTACCTTACCTCATACTTACAATACCTCATACCCACCTTACCTCATACCCACCTTACCTCATACCCACCTTACCACAAACCTACCTTACCAAATACCTACCTTACCTCATACCTACCTTCCCTGATACCTACCTTACCACATACCTACCTTACCTCATACCTACCTTCCCTGATACCTACCTTACCTCATACCTACCTTACCCCATACCTACCTTCCCTGATACCTACCTTACCCCATACCTACCTTACCTCATACCTACCTTCCCTGATACCTACCTTACCTCATATCTACCTTACCTCATACCTACCTTACCTCTTACCTACCTTACCACAAACCTACCTTACCCCATACCTACCTTACCTCATACCTACCTTGCCTCATACCTACCTTACCTCATACCTACCTTATCTCATACCTACCTTACCTCATACCTACCTTACCTCATACCTACCTTACCTCATACCTACCTTACCTCATACCTTTAATAAAATTTTCTACTTCCCTCGATATGTCATTTTGAGTTATTATTTTCCTCGTTTTTTAACTCTCTTTTCTCTACAGGAACAACTGGTAAATTATTTAGATTAGGTTGCGTGTTTTTGGAAGACTTCCAATTCGATGATGGGAAAATGGTTTATGGAATTAGTTTGGAAATTGTGACGACTTGGCAACTGAATGTGATCGTAGATCTCCATGGCAACTTAGAGGTATCTCACCCTTGATTGAAAAATAAATTAAGAAATTTTTGAAGTTTCCACTTACCATTGAGTGAATTATTGTTACTGTGTGATTTAATTAGATCTAAGAAAAGTGGAATTTATATAAAACTATAAAGAAAATAATTATTTGGATCATCGGAATCATTGAAAAGTGTATTTTGAACCTAGGTAACATATCAAATTTCGAAATGGCCTTCACCTAACTTGGCCCAAGAAGAACGAATGACCGTATTAAAAGAGTTCAGCTTGAACGATTTGAAACCCCGCTCTCCAAGATGGACCTTATTGCGAAGTCTTTAGGATTGATGTCAGAACTTTAGGATTGGGAAATTTTTTGGTCCCAGAAGTCCTCAAAGTTGTCTTCGCACCACCTTTCTGTCAGATTCTCCGTGTGTAATGGTGCTCCGTCTGAAATTTGTTCCAAATGGTTCAGAGCCACAACATGACTGCTGACTATGATTTATTTAGAGAGGACGAACAAATGAGATTTGTACCCATTCGATGCATCAGCAGTCCATACCGTGACAGAAGAAGCCTTCTGGGGCCTCAAATCAACATAATTGCCCCCAGAACTATCAAGGTATAAACCCCATCATTCTGATTATTGGCAATAGCCTCAAAAACAAAAGCTGTCTTGCCGATCTCTAGAACTCCAAATGAAATTGAAAAAAATTCTCACTCAATAGGTTTTTCATGTTATTAAGAGGGTTATTAAAATATCTAAAGTATTTTTTAGCTTTCAAGTTTTCATATAGAAAAATAGGTCTATTCATCACCAGGGACAAGTTTAAAAATAAAAGTGAATTGTAAGATGAAAATATACAGGGTGCTTACTTTCAGATATGACAAAATTTGACAGGTTGTATAAAAATCCGAAATAAACACTTTTTTTCACGAATAACAAAATGTCCAAAAATGTCTCGCTATCGAGATATTGATACCCTGATTCTAAGGTAATTTGTGACATGCAAAGGAGAATTTCACATAAAAATTTGTGGCAATAGAACAAACATTGTTGCACGAAAAACTATTTTATCAAAACTGATTATAGTTGTAAGACGTGCACGGACATCATCTACGGACAATTCGTCTACGAAATGCTTTATTATTCATATCATATATTATTTGAATGTATCCTGAAATATAGAAGTATAAAACACCCAGTGTTGATGGAAATTAGAAATTCATGATTTTTGTGTTAATTCTTATTGCAATCTCCTTTTCCTGCTCGTACTGGTTGGCAACAGTGAAATAATAAAACTGAATACATTTTCTAATGATATAGAGGCAGGCTTCACTTTTATTACACTTTGGTCTTATAATATTTGTAATAATTGCAAAACATGTATCGAAGTTATTACAGTGCATAAACATAGAAAACGGACACATTTTTTGTGGTATCTGTTTCATGGTAACTACAACCCGCGCAAAAAATGGATATTCCCAAAACCTTCTTGGAATATTCCCAAGGAATATTCCATGATGATCATTTTTTGATATTCAGGGAATGCAGTTTTTTGACACTTTTATGGAATAGTCTCATAAATCACAAGGGAAAATCTAGGGAATCAAGGAAACGAAGTTCAATGGAATAATGAAGGAATGCCAATGGAATAAGACATCCAAAGTAAGAGGGAATATTGAAAGAATACCTATGGAATAAAACAACTAAAGGAAGGGGGAATATTGAAGGAATACCTATAGAATGAGGCATCCAAAGTAAGAGGGAATATTGAAGGAATACCTATGGAATAAGACAACTAAAGGAAGAGGGAATATTGAAGGAATACCTATAGAATGAGACATCCAAAGTAAGAGGGAATATTGAAGGAATACCTATGGAATAAGACAACTAAAGGAAGAGGGAATATTGAAGGAATACCTATGGAATGAGGCATCCAAAGTAAGAGGGAATATTGGAGGAATACCTATGGAGTAAGTCATCCAAGGGAAGAGGGAATATTTAGGGATTACCCATGGAATAAGTCATCCAAAGGAAGAAGAAATATTGAAGGAATAACAATGGAATAAAACATCCAGAAGAAGAGGCCACGATGAAGGAATATCAATGGAATTCAATTCAAAAGGAGGGAATAAATGAAACTAAATAACTTAGACTACGAGTGGCCGTGTAACACTAATTACTTGAGTGCATAGCTCAATTGTCACATAGCTACACACCAAGAAGTGTACCGTGAACAAATAACTTTGTTTTAAAAATCTACGAATATAAAAACTTAAATTTCAGGACACATTATTTAAATCTAGGTATTTTCACAATTGCCCCTTTGTACTGGTATGGAATGAAAGAAGCTAAACATACGTCAATCATTCTATTAAAATATCAAATCGCACATGATTTAGAAAGGGCTTAAATTAATTAAACATAAATTAATTCCTGTGTAACTTTTTTACATGTTATAAAGGCTCAATCTATTAGCTGTCAGTAATTTTCACTCGATATTTCTCACTTATTCTATAGCGCTATGGTTGTACTTTTCACTTGCAAAGTTTTCAATTTTTAGTTAAGAAAGGCTCACAGGTTTCATTCACCATCACCTTCTCATTTTCCTCTTCCATCTGTTAATGCAGTCAATACTCAACAGTGCTATCGTCTCTTTTTGCAAAATTATTGACCACTACAATCGATTGGTGGTAGCGTAGCTTACATGTGCCACTTTCCTGTGTGACAACTATATAGTACAAAGTCTTTTGTAATTGGTTCTTTACTTAAGGAGGAGCAAATTTATTCAATCGGGCAATTAATTTTGTCATTAATCTTAAATTCCTTCATATTGAATATAGTGGTGTCAGTGCAGCTATAGTTTTAGAGCAAGCGCTTCATACTATATAGTAGTACACACAATGAAATGAATAGGACATGTCTCTAGATTTGTAACTTCTTAGCCAACCATATTGCCAGAAACTGTGGTAGTAGTACCTACGGAGAAATAAAATAATTAGTCATCATTTATCAATAACCTGTATTCAATTAGTTAATCCATAAATTAAATAAAAACCTAAGTGAAATTATTCTTTCAAATTTTAAAAGAGGAAAAAGTAGATCTTAAAGGGAATACAGATTTAGATAAGAAAATGTTTTTGAGAAACAATATGAGTAAAAAAATTTAAAAAATCAAATATAAGTAAAACAAGAATGAACGAAGAAAAGCTACTACTATGAATATTTTTAACACTGAAAATCATTATTGGCACTTTTACAATTTTACTATTAAACTCTAATCAGTTAAAGAACAGGTCACTGAAGAAATAATTTTATGAAATTTTATATTTCACTTACAGAGGCTAGAGAATGTGTATTGTTTAACCTAGGTTATAGCTAAATATTAATAAACATTTCATAATATAAATTAACATAGTGAATTCATTTACTATCAAAGTATAAACTAAGTATACATATGAATAGTTATAGGCCTACAAACTGAAATAGTACGTTAAAGATAGCTAGGGTAAGTAGGGTCACGCAGGTATATTACGGCACTTTAATTTTTAATTGCGTTCTTCTCCAGAGAGTCTAAAAACATTCTGAACCGAAATAACATTAAAATGTTGCATAGCTATCAAAAGAAGCTTAGTGCATGCTATAATTTGTTAATCTAAGTTTTTAACGTGTGTTTTGAAGCTATGATGTTTATGTGGTTAGAGGCCGCAGTTAGTTAGTGTACCGCAATTTAACTACTTGACCCTACTCTTATTCCGTTATCACCAAATATAAATATTTAACTTTAAACAAAAATTTAAAATAGTTGAGTGATAACTGCTGTTGATAAAATATAAACAATGGTGTACATTCGTTAAACATTTGCAATCACAATACCAACCTCTTTTTTTCTTGAATTGACACTAACTTAACTACTGTCTCTTATAGCCCGTCTATAACGTCTGAACAGCAGTCAGCACTGCTGCAAGGCGAAAACTAAATTGGATAAAAATTATTCTGGGTACCTGATTCGCAACTTTTACTAGTTTCGGATTTCATAAAAACGAAATAATTAATTTTTGTAGGTACTACTAATTTCTAATAGGGAGCCAGCATTTAATTTGCTCATCCGAAACTCTATTCATTTAGATCGATATTTTTAATTCACTTGGTGGTTTAGTATCTGCTTAAGAACAAAATGCCATATCGATGACGTTTTGAAATACAAGAGACTGGAAGAAGCAACCAGAAAGGAAAGTGAATTTTAGAAGAAGTCTCATCAGAAGTCAGTGACAATGCTCATGGATGCAGAAAAGCTCTGTGAAAGAGTTTTGTATGAATGGAAGATGAACATGGAAGGACATACCAAACACGGAAATCTAACACCTCATAGACATAGTGGAAGAGCTCAACTCTTGCGCTATCTCTTAAAACTACAAGTAGCGTTAAAAATTGTATATATGATAAAAATTAGAAGAGAACATATGAAATCTAAATTAATACAGTTCATCTTACAAACCCACGTTTCTTAGTTTTCAAATTAGACAACCAAATTCTAAGGAAATAGAAAAAATCATCATTCGATTCAATTGATATTCCTTTGTTGTTTGAAATACATACTTTAAATTTCCCATCTTCCAGAAACATTCCTTCATATTACCCAATGGGATACATTCCTTATCAAAAATATTGAAATAGTTCCAGGGATATTCAAAAGTATTTCAGGAAGTAAAATTTTTCATTCGATTCCTGTTACATTCCGTCATTGTTTCACTAAGAATACTGTAGATCCCAAATGTTCCAGGGATATTCCTTCGTTTTATTTTTGGGAATACTATTATACGTAACTAGCTTGATAATTCTTGGAATATTTATGGGATATTCAGAATGGAATACTATCAAAAATATATATTCCAAGAATATTCCAATTTGTTTCGCATGGAATACTATAGAAATATGATATTCCCTGAATATCCTAGGATGATATCTGACCGAATACTGTAACTCTCCAATATTCCTGGAACATTCCCTCGTATAAGAATTTGAATACTATCTAATATTATTGTTACAGGAATATCCCTTCTTCATCAAACTGTGAGTGCAGATTAGGAGGGAATATTGTAGATATTAAGGGAATATCCCAGGCATAAAACCTTCTTGCCCGGGAATAATCGTCAATGATTTTTTTTCAGATTAGATTATTAGAAAAAACATTGGTTGAAAAATTAGTTTATATTATTTTTTAACAGTGATTACATAAAACTCTTACATGCTACATATGTATATAATATACTAGTACTAAACGTGTGATTGGTAATTAATTGAGATATAAGAGAATTATCTAGATATTGGTAGTTTTAAAAGTTACGTTCAATTTTTTAAACGTAAAATCGTCCGTACGTGTTATAGGACTGTTCCATATTTGCGGACTCATAATAAAACCATATTTATATGACTTACGTGTCCGAAAATGTAGAATTACTGTCTGTTCTAAGTCACAATTATTGAAATCAAAGTTTCTAACTAAGTATTCACCTATACTGAGTGAGAAAAAAGTCATGGTTGAATCTGGAAACTATTAATTTATTCGCTACTATGAACTTTTATCACAGAGCATCAATAGATTCTGGCAACAACCACTTCAACACTGTATACTGTACATTGTTATAGGCAATTTGTCAAGCTTCAGCAGAATTTTCTTTTATTCTAACTCATAGAAAATGAAATATTTCAGGAGTAACAATTAAATAATGAATTGAAATACCCCGTTTTTATTGACATTTTGTAAGACTTAGTAGTGATTTTGGCGATAGAAGCGGGGCCTGCATTTATTAAATCAGCTGAAACATTATCTTTATATTCACTTCAAGTCAACACTTTGGTGTGGATTATTAAGAAGTGGAAACATGAAGAGGATGCAACAAAATATTATTCCTTGACATCTTACCTCAGCTGCCAAATGAACCACACGTTTATTCTTGTTAGTACTCACTCATTTCAGTTCCATAGTTTAGATACTCATAAGTCGCAACTCATTAATTTTGATGCAAAATATTAAACAAGGTAAATAACTGCCAACCCGTTCAGGATACCTAATTTTATAACAGAAAGCAATTGATAAAAAAAATTTATGTGTTCCTATTGAATGTTTCGGCTTAAATAATTATGACAATATTATATGTCTCGATAACCAATCATTTGTGGATATTTTGCTATTTATGAAAAGTTTTTATTTTAGGTTTTTGTGCAATTTGTCAAAATTGTCGTATTTGAAATTATGAATCACCTTGTATAAAAAAATATAAGATGGAAACTATACATATATAGGAAGAAGGTAACCAACAGACGAAAGTTGATCATAAAATTCATTGTTAGGTCCAGGTTTTTCATTCATTGTTCCTGATGATGAATGTTCATCTATCTATTCGAAAGATTGAAATTTAAAAATACCTTCGACTGTGATATTTTCATAACCTTTAGTCAACACTGAAATTAGTTTTCTGGACTGAATTTATTATGGAATTAACCTTATAGAACCTTCTTGAAAGCTTCTGCTTTTCGGATTAGGAGATAGCCATTCATTTCATATTTTTCTGGCTCTTCCCGACTGCTTAGAGTCATCAATTGGCTTCTTCCAGCAGGAACCACACTTTTGGATGCGAATTGACCGATTTCTTCTTTAAGTTCGATTAGAAGATGTTGTACCTGATTGTTAAAGTTGTTTCAAAACAATGTGAACCATTATGTGACACACGAACATTGTGAACCATTATGTGACACACGAACATTGTGAACCATTATGTGACACACGAACATTGTGAACCATTATGTGACACACGAACATTGTGAACCATTATGTGACACACGAACATTGTGAACCATTATGTGACACACAAACAATGTGAACCATTATGTGACACACGAACATTGTGAACCATTATGTGACACACGAACATTGTGAACCATTATGTGACACACGAACATTGTGAACCATTATGTGACACACAAACAATGTGAACCTTATCAGACATATCTCTTAAAATAAATACTGGGAAATTTAGGTGAACATCAGAAGGTTTAATAAAAATTTTGATAAATCTTTTTTGGGTCACATATTAGAATTGAAATTTAAATATGATTGAAGTGTTAATTGATTTATGGAAATACTCAATTATTCAATAATAATAATAACACATGAAAATATTTCATTTTTATGTACATTTTAAAATCCTATTCCCGATTGTCTAAACAAATTCCCTATCACTATTCCTGACCGTCTAACCAAAGATA
Organism: Caprella mutica; assembly: GCA_947561585.1. Lineage (NCBI taxonomy): Eukaryota > Metazoa > Arthropoda > Malacostraca > Amphipoda > Caprellidae > Caprella > Caprella mutica. The sequence continues at coordinate 27,502 of CANNZV010003560.1, forward strand.
TTATACTACAACAAGATACACTACTCTCGACAATTTCTGTTTTAAAAAGCGCCACCTGGATTTGAAAGCGAGAACTAAAGTAATAACATTTGGTTTGTTTAATAATATTTTAACAATTATTTCATTCATTAAAGAAGATTATTTTACTAGAAAATTCATAGCTTTACATCGTTAGAATAAATAGAGCTAAATAAAATAGAAACGAAGAGATAAACAACACCAAATCAGGCGCGTATACAAGGGGGGGGCATTTGGGGCAGATGCCCCCCCCTTGAGGTCTGAACTTTTTAAAAATAAATCTACGGATTATCAAAAAATATACGGATTAATCCTCCAAATTGAAGAAATGTGTCAATTATTTGATTATTTTTAATTGCTTTTGACATGCTTGAACACTGTATTCTATCAAAATCGTCATTTTTAAATTGCGAAAAGGGAGAAATTAAATTGCTTCAAGTCGTATTATGTATAAGCCATTTTGTCCATAGAGAGTGGAGTTCTATCACCCTATTAATATTAGCATTGATCTTCAATTTAAAAATGTTTTTGAATTTGAGAAGAAATGCATCGTCCTTTACTCTGTAGTTTGCCAAAACACCTTCTTCTTCAACAGTATGTTGAAAATTCATGCTTCACTCCATGACAAGTGGAAGGGTGGCTAAATCTTACCACTAGAACAAGTTCACAAGAGTTCGTGGTCTATTCAATGAAACTGGTTCTATTCACAAGAAAAAGCGCAAATGAAAACAAAACCAAAAAAAAAAAAAAACTGCGATTCAGGAGGTGAATAGTTTCTTTGAAGAAACCACTAGTTTTTCTCTCAGAAAAGCTTTTCAGCATATTTCATCAACACCAAAACCACGTGGTGGAGGATCGTCATACATTCATTTAGTTTCCGTTTTTATCAATGAACTTCAGTTTGACCATTAACGAAGACCACATAAATAGCGGTTTTGTAAGTGGATTTTGCAGCAACTATCCAACATTGCCAATTGAATCGTTTGGACAGACGAGAAGTTAATTTGCCTCCATCAAAAACACATCAAAAAAATATGAATGAAAATCCTCGAAATATCTGGAAAACAAATGATAGGTATGATGCTAAGGTAATGATCTTCGTTGCAATTATTAATAGAATGGATCCAATTGTTCAAGCATTCCTTAACGAATATGGTAACTTATAATGTGCTCTAGCACTTTATTTGGCCCAGCCTGCAACTTCTTCACTTTGGTGGATGCAAGCCCACATTGCACAAATGCAGCTCTAGAATTTTCAAGGAAGAGTTTCGAGGTCGAGTTATTAGCAGAAGTACTGAAATAAAATTCCTGATCAGCACACAGTCCAAATCTCAACTCTTTGGACTTTCGCATATGGGCTGCTGCACAAACTCGAGTTTACAAATAAATAAAAACAGATCCCAATGAGTGTCGTATACAATATGCTCAAATCTCTGCTCAAAAATATAACAATAAGACTCTCAAGAAAGTATGCAAGAATGTTCTGAAGCGTGCATCGTTCTGTCTTCACATCAGAGGGTGTCATTTTCAGCAACTTTTGTAGGACTTCAGGAGATGTGCCTCATATGATATAAGACAATAAATGTTTAATAATAAAAAATCCTTTCTTTTCCTTCAAAGTGATACATCTATAATGGTATTTGACTTATTTTTGAGTGCTTCTAATTCCCAATTAAAAAATTACGTTATCTGATGAAACACAGTGTAGCAGTATGGTTTTGATTATTTTTGTTACAGCCAATGATTGAATATTGTGATTAAATTAATAACTATCAGTCTATTAGACTTGATATACAGCTTGTGGACTATAGTCACTATACAATACATCCACTGACACACTGTATTCCATCAGAAACGATCTTTTTAAATTGCAAATTAGAAGCACTTCTAATGCATCAATTGTCATCATAGATACACCACATTGATGGAAAAGAAAGTATTATTATTAGACATTTATTGTCATATATATATATGGCTCTATCATTTGAACCACATCTCCTGTGGCCCTACAGAAGTTGTTGAAAATGACCTCCTCCAGAGTCCAGCCTGAAGACAGAACGAAGCAACCTTCGAAACATTCTTTCAATTTTCTTAGGGGTCTCCGGGTTATACCTTTCAGCGAAACTTTAAACACTTTGTATAAGAGACACAATGGAATATTCTTTTTCATATATAAACTCGAGTTTGTGCAGCAGCCAAGAATAGAAAATTCAAAGGGTTGTGATATTGATTGTGTGCTGGCCAGGAATTTTCCATTCTTGGTGAGTATGTGGTGGAGCGCTGTCTTGCATCCACTAAAGTGAAGAACGAGATGCAGAATGAGCCAAATAAGGGGTGCTAGTTTGGTATGTGATCTGATCATTTTTATTTTAATAATTATGACAATTTTTCTTTTTAAGTAACTATGATACAAAACAAACAATATAGACGAGATAATATTGTCACAATGCATAAAAAGTTAAAAAAATACATATATTAATTACTTATTTTTACTTTATCTTCATATAAGTTTAATAGGATGTAGTTTATCTAACGATATTTTCTTGAAGTATTTCCACAAAAAGGCTTTTTGCATATGTAAATGGTATGTATATTATTATTTAAGGAAATATAATACTATATATATTTGGTATCTCGTATTCCTGTTTGTATCTTTTACATTTTGCTAATAAATTCTAAATAGATTGCATGCCAAACCAGTAAATGATGATCAGATCGCAATGTCCTGTAGGCTGTAGCAATCTGAGATATGAAACACCATTAACCGATGACAAGTTGCCATCATCATCAAGGAATGCATGAAAGATTATATCCATTCAATTAATAATGACAACAAAGATATTACCTTAGCATCATACCTATCATTTATTCCGTTGATATTTCAGAGATTTTCATTAGTGTACTTGAAGATCCTCCACAATGGAGTTGCGGACTCTGGAGGATCTGCTGAGAAACTGGGGGTTCTGGGGGGTTCTTCATAGAAACATTTCACCTCCTGAATCACTGATTCCGTTCTTTTTGGTTTTGTTATCATTTGCTTTTCTTGTGAATAGAACCAGTTTCACTGAATAGACCACGAACTCTTGTGAACTTTTTCAGGTGGTAAGATTTAGCCGCATTTGCACTTGTCATGGAGTGAAGCATGAATTTTCGACATACTGTTAAGGAAGAAGGTGTTTTGGCAAACTACAGAGTACAGGACGATGCATTTCTTCTCAAATTCAAAAACTTTCTTTAGGTTTAAGAAAAATGCTAATATTAATAGGATAAAATCCATTCTTTATACTTTATGAACATAATGACGTCCTCCCATTTCGCAATTTAAAAAATGACGCTTCTGACGGAACACAGTGTAAGCATGTTCAAAGCAATTAAAATAATCAAATAACTGACCAGTCAGAGGAATTATCCGTAGATTTTTTTCAGAAACGTTAATTTTTTGGAAAAGTGCCCCCCCCTTGACCTAATCCTAGATACGCCCCTGCACCAAATGTTGTTGTTTCTTTAGTTCCCACTTTCAAATCCAGATGGCGCTTTTTAAAACAGAAATTATCGAGAGTAGTGTATCTTGTTTTAGAATAATATCTTTGGTATAACCCTATCTCCTATTCCTGATGGTACAGCTTTATTCCCTTGCCATAGCACCTTCTCTTTACCCATTCCTAAGCACATCCTCTGCAGGGTGTTTAAAACTATTCCACCTAACTTTTAATTGTCATGTGGGGACTTTGGTACTAACTTACAATTGGTTCACCGTAGAAAAAAAAATGAGAGAAGTTAGTTTTGCACCAATTACCATCACACTGATCAAGTGCTAATAAAATAATCAAATAACACAACTTTAAAAAAGTAACTTTCTGAAAAATAACGTTACTTTAAAATAAGCTTCATTTTGAAAAAATAACGTTACTTTAAAAATAACCTCAATAAAAATAAGTTATAATTTGATGATTGAATTATTCATTTTTTTGTAACCTTACATTAATTTTAATTAGCTATATTGTTCGTACCGATCATTACATTCGCAGAATGCGAGAAGGTAATATTTTAGCCGTCGTTTATTTATTTATTTATTTATTATCTTGTTATTCGCTTAACTGAAAAAGTGTTGAACCAAATTGCCTGAAATTTGGTGAAACGATTGGTCCATGTCCAGTGACTTGCTGCTGGAATTTTGGGAGCGACCCGGTCAAAGGTCAAGGTCATGGTCATTTATAACTGAAAAAGTATTGAACCATATTGCATGAAACTTGGTGTGACAATTGGTCAATATACAGGAACCATTTTGTTAGATTTTGGGATCATTCGGGTCAAAGGTCAAAGATCAAGGTCAAGGCCATTTGTAACTCAATAACTCAAAGAGTATTCAACCAAATTGTCTGAAATTTGATGGGACGATTAATCAATGTCCAGAAACTATTTGGTAGAATTTCGGGAGCAATCCGGTCAAAGGTCAAGGTCATTTATAACTCAATAACTCAAAAAGTATTGTACCATATTGCATGAAACTTGGTGGGACGATTGTTTATTATCCAGTTAGCAGTTTCTTAAATTTTGGGAGAGAACGGGTCAAAGCGGAGGCGAAGGTATGCGCTCTACCGAGTGCACATAATCTAGTTCAGTATATTTTACTTTATCCATGCACCAGAAGATATTATAATATATTCTTCAGCGTCTTTGGTATAGGTTTTTTAATATTCCATCTGAATATATCTGACAATTTATTTAAGACACACTCTCCATGGAATCCTCTTGAGGAATATGCTTGGAATATTCCAGTCAATATTTGGAACATCAGGTCAATGGCCTTCAAGAATTCATTGGAATACCTCTTCTTTTCTAAAAAATATTCCAATATTTCAATTGCGTTGAAAAGGTTGGTATAACATTGAGAAAAATGAGTAAAAACTCTTTTTAGGACCATAAATGATGCAATGAAACAAAATTATGCACTTACATGTATATAAGCTTTGAAATATTTAAGGCATTTATAATTTTCTAGTAACTAATTATTTCTAGTAATTGGATATTTCGCATTTATTAACTTAATTTATATAAAGTCCTTATTTATAATTACTAACCCAAGTTATATAGTTACAATATAATCTTTATTTTATTTCCATTGAAATTTTTTAGTTAGCAATAAAACGTTTTTTTCTTTGACTTCGAAATGATTTCAGCTTATTTTGGAAATGAATATTATGCTTTTACCTTTAAAAAAAACACTGAATAATTATTTTCTATTTCATTTTGTAATAGTGTACCTACTATCCAAAACACAAAGCAATAGTGTACTATCCAAAACACAAAGCAATAGTGTACTATCCATAACACAAAGCAATAGTGTACTATCCATAACACAAGCAATAGTGTACTATCCGAAACACAAAGCAATAGTGTACTATCCGAAACACAAAGCAATAGTGTACTATCCAAAACACAAAGCAATAGTGTACTATCCGAAACACAAAGCAATAGTGTACTATCCAAAACACAAAGCAATAGTGTACTATCCATAACACAAAGCAATAGTGTACTATCCGAAACACAAAGCAATAGTGTACTATCCGAAACACAAAGCAATAGTGTACTATCCAAAACACAAAGCAATAGTGTACTATCCATAACACAAAGCAATAGTGTACTATCCGAAACACAAAGCAATAGTGTACTATCCATAACACAAGCAATAGTGTACTATCCATAACACAAAGCAATAGTGTACTATCCGAAACACAAAGCAATAGTGTACTATCCAAAACACAAAGCAATAGTGTACTATCCATAACACAAAGCAATAGTGTACTATCCGAAACACAAAGCAATAGTGTACTATCCATAACACAAGCAATAGTGTACTATCAATAACACAAAGCAATAGTGTACTATCCATGACACAAAGCAATAGTGTACTATCCGAAACACAAAGCAATAGTGTACTATCCGAAACACAAAGCAATAGTGTACTATCCAAAACACAAAGCAATAGTGTACTATCCATAACACAAAGCAATAGTGTACTATCCGAAACACAAAGCAATAGTGTACTATCCATAACACAAGCAATAGTGTACTATCCATAACACAAAGCAATAGTGTACTATCCGAAACACAAAGCAATAGTGTACTATCCAAAACACAAAGCAATAGTGTACTATCCATAACACAAAGCAATAGTGTACTATCCGAAACACAAAGCAATAGTGTACTATCCATAACACAAGCAATAGTGTACTATCCATAACACAAAGCAATAGTGTACTATCCATGACACAAAGCAATAGTGTACTATCCGAAACACAAAGCAATAGTGTACTATCCGAAACACAAAGCAATAGTGTACTATCCAAAACACAAAGCAATAGTGTACTATCCATAACACAAAGCAATAGTGTACTATCCGAAACACAAAGCAATAGTGTACTATCCGAAACACAAAGCAATAGTGTACTATCCGAAACACAAAGCAATAGTGTACTATCCAAAACACAAAGCAATAGTGTACTATCCATAACACAAAGCAATAGTGTACTATCCGAAACACAAAGCAATAGTGTACTATCCATAACACAAGCAATAGTGTACTATCCATAACACAAAGCAATAGTGTACTATCCGAAACACAAAGCAATAGTGTACTATCCAAAACACAAAGCAATAGTGTACTATCCATAACACAAAGCAATAGTGTACTATCCGAAACACAAAGCAATAGTGTACTATCCATAACACAAGCAATAGTGTACTATCCATAACACAAAGCAATAGTGTACTATCCATGACACAAAGCAATAGTGTACTATCCGAAACACAAAGCAATAGTGTACTATCCGAAACACAAAGCAATAGTGTACTATCCAAAACACAAAGCAATAGTGTACTATCCATAACACAAAGCAATAGTGTACTATCCGAAACACAAAGCAATAGTGTACTATCCATAACACAAGCAATAGTGTACTATCCATAACACAAAGCAATAGTGTACTATCCGAAACACAAAGCAATAGTGTACTATCCAAAACACAAAGCAATAGTGTACTATCCATAACACAAAGCAATAGTGTACTATCCGAAACACAAAGCAATAGTGTACTATCCATAACACAAGCAATAGTGTACTATCCATAACACAAAGCAATAGTGTACTATCCATAACACAAAGCAATAGTGTACTATCCGAAACACAAAGCAATAGTGTACTATCCGAAAAACAAAGCAATAGTGTACTATCCAAAACACAAAGCAATAGTGTACTATCCATAACACAAAGCAATAGTGTACTATCCATAACACGAAGCAATAGTGTACTATCCATAACACAAAGCAATAGTGTACTATCCATAACACAAAGCAATAGTGTACTATCCGAAACACAAAGCAATAGTGTACTATCCATAACACAAAGCAATAGTGTACTATCCATAACACGAGCAATAGTGTACTATCCATAACACAAGCAATAGTGTACTATCCATAACACAAAGCAATAGTGTACTATTCGAATCACAAGAAGTCTAATTATACTCTTCTATTATTCACAACTCTTACCATTCGCCATTTCCGTCGAAAGGGTGAAAAAGCCACGTGACAAATTCCCCAGCAACAAAAGCCCACACCGACGAAAAACCCACACTAACGAAAGCCCAAACAGTCAAAAACCCACACCAACAAAAGCCCACACCAACAAAAGCCCACACCAACAAAAGCCCACACCAACAAAAGCACACACCAACTAAAGCCCACACCAACAAAAGCCCACACCGACAAAAGCCCACACCAACAAAAGCCCACACTGTCGAAAGCCCACACCAACAAAAGCCCACACCGACAAAAGCCCACACCGACAAAAGCCCACACCAACAAAAGCCCACACCAACAAAAGCCCACACTGTCGAAAGCCCACACCAACAAAAGCCCACACTGTCGAAAGCCCACACCAACAAAAGCCCACACTGTCGAAAGCTTGTCAATGGTATCAAAATATTGCTTTGTCAAACAATAATTGCAACGTAACAAACTTTAAATATTGCGACAGACATGGACAAGTAATTGTGTTTAACGTGTTCTGGTTACAGGTACACGACATTAACACCACACTAAATGACTAATTACACATGTATAAGGGGCATACATAATTGTAGCCAAATAAAGTATTTACGAAGTACTTGTCTATAGAATCTTAGACTATAGCTAGCAATGCTACAGAGGCTGACGTTTGACCTTTCGATCAGTTATCCTACATGACAACTGAACGAGACGTCTGCTGGTTACCTGCTGTCTGACTAAATGTTCCAATGCCTGTATACTAAAATTTTAGTACATAAATTAAATTGTTTTAAAACTAAGTTCTGTGATAACAGTGTCCCTAAATTTGATACATGATAGAAATTTACAATGATTCGGTAGAATGAAGAGATACTAATTTTGTTTTCGTCCGTGTGGGCTTTTGTCGGTGTGGGCTTTTGTCGGTGTGGACTTTTGTCGGTGTGGACTTTTGTCGGTGTGGACTTTTGTCGGTGTGGACTTTTGTCGGTGTGGGCTTTTGTCGCATAGGCTTTTGACGCTAGGGATTTTGTCGGTGTGGGCTTTTGTCCTGGTCCCATATCCATACACTCTATTCACTCTAACTGAATTGGTTAGAGTGTGAATGGGGACGAGTTTTCACATTTTAGGCATCACTGTTGCATTTTTCATATCTTTGAAAATTATGGAAACTATAAATATTCTCATGATTTAGCAGTGACTTAAATAATTACGCATATCAAATTATTGAGATAATTAAATGGAAAATATAAAGGAAAATATTCATTTTCCTATTCATGTAATTAGATAATTATATAATTATTAATTGATCTATAATTTTACATTAATCATGGTTATCATATGCAGTAATATTAGTAAATAAATTGAATAGTTAACGTCTACTATGTAGCTACTATCGAATAGAGTTACTCAACTATGGGTACTGAACTCCGTAGCTTTAAATCTCTTTTGTCACTCTATTTCTTATCTTCGCTATCAGTGTCAAGTTGTGAAGCTAATGTTGCAGAAGAGGGTATATGTCATGTCATCGATTTGACACTACAACATTGAACCTTGTATATTCACTTTACCGTGGTACAGCGTGATGGTATGCAATCATATCGTTAGATTTACCTAAAGAGCTCACTATATGTAGCAGGTTTTACTTCGCCTGAAGTGTCGCAGCTAATTAAATAGCAATCTATTTTACTCGCAAAACTGACTACTTCTTTCCATGTCGGTATATCTTAGGAAGGAGCAGACACTTGGCACATCAGCACTATCCAGTAGAGGAAGTTTGGCACTCTGGCACTGCACCGTGACATACTTCTACCATCGACAAAAAAGAGGGAATGAGAGAACGTTAGAGAGAGTGAGGGAAGTTTAGAGAGAGTGAGAGAAGATTAAAGAGAGTGTGGGAATTTCAATGAGAGTGAGGGAAGTTTAATGAGAGTGAGGGGAGCTTAGAGAGAGTGAGGAAAGTTTAGAGAGTGAAGGAAGATTAGAAAGAGTGAGGGAAGTTTAAAGAGAGTGAGAGAAGTTTAAAGAGAGTGAGGGCAATTTAAAGAGAGTGAGGGAAGTTTAGAGAGTGAGAGAAGTTTAGAGAGAGTGAGGGAAGTATAAAGAGAGTGAGAGAAGTTTAAAGAGAGTGAGAGAAGTTTAAAGAGAGTGAGGGAAGTTTAGAGAGTGAGGGAAGGTTAGAGAGAGTGAGAGAAGTTTAAAGAGAGTGAGAGAAGTTTAAAGAGAGTGAGAGAAGTTTAAAGAGAGTGAGAGAAGTTTAGAGAGAGTGAGGGAAATTTAAAGAGAGTGAGGGAAGTTTAGAGAGTGAGGGAAGGTTAGTGAGAGTGAGGGAAGTTTAGAGAGAGTGAGAGAAGTTTAGAGAGAGTGAGAGAAGTTTAAAGAGAGTGAGAGAAGTTTAAAGAGAGTGAGGGAAGTTTAGAGAGAGTGAGGGAAGTTTAGAGAGTGAGGGAAGGTTAGAGAGAGTGAGGGAAGTTTAGAGAGAGTGAGAGTAATTTTAAGTACAGTAGAACGCTGTTGGTTTATCACTCATTTGCGAGAATTCTGCCATAACTCTAAAATAGCTATTTTTTAGGAGTGGCCTTTTGGACATCTAACCTCTCTAGCGGTCAATTTTTGAACTACATTGATGAAACTTTTACTAAAATAAAAGGTATTTTAAGATTTATATGTCTATATGAATAAGTCAAAAATACATATTTTTGTGTTTATGACGTTCTTCTTGCAAATAAGCAAAATGTATATAAACAGTTTTTAAAGTTATTCTCATGTGATTCTTTGAATTTATAAATTAATTGCAATTAAAATTATATACAAATCAGATAAGTTATATTTGCTATGAAAGTGCACTGTATTATTATGTTGTAGCTATTTATTGATTATAATTAATTGATATAATTTGTACAGCTATTCAATATAACTTATTTTTTGGAGCTAGTTCAATCCTTGTTATTATTTCCATTATTTTTGAGCAATCTTCAAAACTTCGGTCAAGTTTTGTGAATTTCTGGATGTATCTTTCATTTTAAATTAAAATTGAGCTTAAATATCATCTGCATTAAATTGTTTCCTGTATCAAGTGACATCTTTGATACAGTCAGGGAGTTTACTGCAAATATTCATATGTATTTACATTAATTATTTATAGCCATGATACTGGGGCAAACTTTAGGCTTTCCTTTCAATATGAGGTTCAAAATATAATTGTTCGTCCTCATTAAATAGTTTAACATAAAGTTTAGGGAAGAATGTCGTGATATTGATAATCAAATAGGATTCATCGAAGTGATGTTGGTAACTAACCAATTTGTTGTTCGGTGATTGGGTAGTGTTCGGTGATTGGGTAGTGTTCGGTGATTGGTATTGATTGCTATCATATATGGATATTTATTGCTTTTATATTGCTATTTTGTATTGCTAATTATTGCTATTAAACTATTTATTGTTTTTTCCAACGTTATAAAAAGTATTAATTGAACTGAAAGAAAATAATTCGAATTTCTTTACTTTTACTGTCCGATTTTTTTTATTCACTTATACGGTTTGATTATTTCGTGATTTACTTTCAAGTTCTGAACTTTTTTTTGATGAATATTTTCATTAACTATACAGGGTGACCCACAAAAAGTGTGCACGTACAATCTTAAGTAAATCCGGTGGTAGAATGGATGCATAAAAAAAATCATATTTACTTCATCTCATTTCTTAACTAATTATATATACCTACCTACGAAATTTTCATTAATTTGGGTACACTTTTTTGTGGGTCACCCTGTAGAATTGGGAGAAGTGATGTCTCAAAGAATGACTTTCCATTGAAGAATCTTCCATCTTGACTATTGAAGAAGAATAAATTTGATGCCTAGATCTCTTTATAATGTGACTCAACGTGTATCAGCGGTATCGTAATTATTTACTACCCTAAATGATTGAAAATAAAGAAAATTTAATTTTTGAAATTATGATTTTAATGCATGATTTCAAATTTTGAATATGATTTCGTTATTAAAAATTTAATGTTTACTTTTACGGTATGAACTTTTTTCTTCGACCGTAAAGTAAAGATTCATTACTTTTATTTTTGTGATTTATTCTTTATCTATTTATAATTTGGTTGAATAAATTTCTTCATCTTAGGGTAAGTTGCGAGTTATCGACCAGCTCCTCATTGTCGATCATATAATAAAGAGATATAGAGTTAAAGATTTTAACTCCGTTATTTTTTTTTATAATTTGTTCCAATGTGATTTAAAATAGGAACGGTCGATAACTCGGAACTTAACCTACTGTTTTGTGAAATTTTAATTGCAAAAATAATATCACGATTTAAATTGTAAATTCAATTCTTTTTAACCAACTTTCGTCTTCTTTTCTTTATTTCATATATTTATTATTTATCTAACAATTATTTTAAAAAGTTAAAATTTCACCTTCATTTTATTTTTTTTTCTTATACAATTCCACTGTACATTTTGAATAGTAGAAAAAAGTTGAAAGTTTTATTTTTTTTTATAAAAAAATATACAAATTTGTTTATTTTCTCCTTTTGATAAACATTGACAAAACTTATTTTGAAAAATAAAGTTAGATGTTACTTTAAATTTTTTTAACCTAATTATTGGCAGAGTCCGAAGAACTAAACCTTCTTCTTCATCGGAAAAACGAGTCTAAAGTTTGCATACAATTTAAACTTTTTCTACTTCAAATAATTAATAAATATCGAAACTATTTGGAGTTAATTTGAAGCTAAGGAGTTAATTTGATACTAAAAATAATCAGTATGCCTTTAAATTTTTTTCATCAAAATCATTATAATATAACACAGTGCTATCTAATAATAATAACAATTTTTATATTGTTTTTTCTTATACAGAGAGACACAAAAAGATTTATTTAATTTATAACAAATGCTCAAAATGGGTTTTCTGCTGCTCAATACACAAATTTATACGCTTCTCACAATTCTCTATCACTGCACCCAGGATATCTGGATTCATTGATGATATAATATCTTAGAAAATATCCTTCAGGTTTTCGATAGTATCTGGTTTTGCTCTGAAAATATTTTCCTTTACATACTCCCTAAAAAAAATCCAAATGAGTCTGGCCAAGGAGCATTCATACGATGAGAGATGTTGTGGGTACAACAACGACTTGTTAGACAATTTTGTGCTGGCAATTAAAACTTAGTTGTTGCTTCGTTTCGTTGAAACCATCGGTCCGAGTGAATGTCGGCAGTTAAAATAAGGTTTAACATTACAATTTCCGTATCAGATGTTACTTTGCGTGCATTTACGTCTGGATCTTGAAATAAATATGGTCCAAAATCTCGGCTAGAACTAAGGCCGCACTAGACGGTTGCATTAGGCGAGTGTAGAAATTTCTCGAATATTCTGTCGGGCTTTGTTGGATTCCACATGCGGATGGTTTGAGCATTTTTTATAGACCAAATAAATCTTGAAGATATACTCTATCTTGTGGTTTTTATTTGATCTTTCTAAGTGTACTACTTTTTGTGTTATAAGCGTTTACTTTCATTCCTCTATTTTTGTGTCACGCTGTATGACCGAAGATGTAGTACTGACCGATAATTAACAACTTAGGCCTATATGGTAATTATCTTGTACAATTAATCGCATAAAAGGAATAAATAAAACTCTCTCTTCTGCAAACTACACATTTATTGATCTCCACGATAATAAAAATAAGAAATTATAAAAATGAAATATGTAAATATATTATATTTCGAGGGGAGGTTAAACCACCGAACATCAGTTACAAAAATAGCATTCCATATCGTTATTAAGAGCTAAAATGATTTCAATTGTGACTAGATATCCAGTGTATGAATATATTAATCAATATTATTCATGTATTTAGTAGTTGATAGGATGAGTTGTACCAAATCAATGAATAATTTATCTATATACATACTAAGTATATTTTGTGAATACAGAAACATAAATACCGGTCTTCCATTATTCAACTAATAGAACAACTCGGTGTATAACTTATTAGTCTAATAAACTATAATATATCTTATCAATAAATTATCAAGGGAAACACAAGGCTTAATAAAAATAAATACTTAGATATCCGTAAATAAATTAGAAAAAATAGAGCATCGTTACTTTGAACCAAAGGTAGTCCTTACGTCACCCCACAGCAAGGGTCAAAGTCAAATGAGCTTCTACAGCGCATGCCAATATCGATCTTAATACAGTGGAGTATTTTTATACTAACTTATCATTTCAATTGCAATATAAAATGTCGTAGAAAAATATTATCAAATGAATATTATATATAAAAACAACATATAAAAATGAGGGTATATAAATAGACATGTAATAAGCATCTCATATATGCGGTCATAAAAATTGCCTGCAGTTCTGCCAATTGGGGCAAAGTAATGGATATTCACCATAAAATCTTTTATACACATATTGATGATTGATTATTTTAGGTTGAAAACAGCTTCCAGAGCAGTTCCAATATCCATAATAACACTCTAATTATAAACATAAGTCAACAATTTATATAAATATTAGAAATGATTCTGATAAATAGCATTTTAACCATCAATTAAATTCAAGAATAATTTTCATGTGAACGATAGACATCTCTAGTTTACTCTTATTTCTATTATTATTATTACTGCATTAAAAGTAGGTGTTGTAGAACGATATTAACTAGCCTAATATCTACCGTTAGACCTACTGTAGATGAAGCCGTAGAAACTCGTAGATTTACCTTCTACGTGTTTACTATAACACCAGGTAGCTCTAAAGATGGTAAATTAGGCAAGGAAATAGGAAAGGTAGAGTTCTTACTTCTGTCCATGTGCTTTCGTTTTTGAGATACTATATTGAATAGACTATCAAGAAATCAACAATGATGACTTTTATATTTGAATTGTTATCACTTGGGCAGAATGAAGAACTGACCTCGGCCTCATACTTTGCGTAATTTACAATCATGCATAATTAGCAGAGTCGAGTGGATATCAAGTTACTAATGACTTAATAAAAGTATTTCGCCCTAATTTCATCTGATAGCAACTTTTCTACCATTTGCGACAGCGCTATCGAAAAAGTTCGATAGTTAGTTAACAGATTCAAGCATTTCATTCATTCCTCTTCTTGAGATCAAATACGACAAGAATTCAGTAATATTCGAATTACATGACAGTCGAAGATGTCGTAGGCCACATGGTCGAATCAGAGTCAGTATGATATTCAGCCTGACCAATAAAATTTGTACTCTTCCAATTCTCGGGATCACTTTCAGTGCTCCTCTTATCACGCAAGGACTCTCGGAATCCCGTGAACAAATAGGTTTTTGTATAGAAACAGTTTCAGAGTTAACAGATAGGTAAGTAAGAAAAATATATGAGCCTATCTGCAGATGGAGAAGGCTAAGATCGACTTTCGCTATGAACGGAAGAGTACGACCACTCTTCAAATAATATTTACAAATCACAACCACATGATCACTTCTAATCTAACAATACTATCGAGAGGATTCTTTTCTGCAAGTTAGAAGCGACAGTTTTTCGTACAAGAAGTGCAATGAATATACCAGTACCACCACAATCCAACTCAGCTGCACACTGATGAGCCATGTTTCAGAATGTGGCCAATCACTTTCTTTGAGGTAAGCCGTAAAGTGTTACAAATTGTTGTTAAGAATCACGCATTGAAGGGTTAAAGTATCCGCCAATTGTAGATCTAAAGTAGGCAGTTTGATTATACTTCTCTGTACATTTTGTTTAATCTTTAAAAAAAGATATAATAATTGGCAAAACATTGTGAATGTGCTTCCAATTCACCACACTCTGAAACATGGCTGATAATACAACGATAAATAGGCCCCAAGAACATCAACAGAAGAACACGTTAGGAATATCACCTGAGGCAGTACAAAACTAGAAAAGTTAGTTATAAGATCTGATGGATTTTGTTTACGACAAACATCCTCTCCATTCCTAAGGCTTCAATATTTACACGACGATAGCAAAATTCATGAAGCACACCATTCTATTTTCAAATGAGTAAACTTGAGCTAATTGTTTGGATACTTTCATGAGAAATTATTCTACCTAAGTGCTACCATTTATGTGGAAGATACGTTTCTAATTGATTGATAACAAATTGGTTTTATAAAAAGTAAGAAGCTATAAGATGCATTTGATGAATAGGGTGACATGTTTTTATAGAACCAAAAGTGCAACGACAGACTACAAACTGAGCTAACTTTTGATTATTCATGAAGACTTAAGTTATAGAGAATAATAGAATCAATTTACTCTTCTTAATTCAAAAGTATAGATTTGATAAGGAGCAAGTGGTCGTTTGTAACTAATTTAACTCTGCCTCAATAGACATTGTCTGTTGGGGTTATATGTGGTTCCATTCAATTTGCTAAAAGCAGATGCTGGTATTGAGGCGCAGTGTACACACTATCGTTCAAACTAGGGTTCTTATCTGGAGAATTCACTACCTCATTCATCATATTGGTTCCGTTATTTTGAACGCCAACTAAGTTAGTACTGCCAGACGCGTTGATATTTTCAAATCCTGGTGGCATCTTAGGAGAAGGTCCCTGATTGGTCGTCATTGGCATCAAGTCCGTGAAGAAAGAAGCCGATTGGAAATTCTGCTCAAAGACTCCATGACTCCAAGGATTGTAAGAAGGAGCAGGAGCAGAAGCTTGTAAATACAGACTTGGGTCCATGGGTGGGGCAGGACTCAAAGATCTTGGTCTTCCCCCACCGAACTGTCCCACGAAGCCAGCATTGAGTGCTACTGCTGCTTGAGCCTGATGTTGCTGCTGCTGTTGCTGCTGAAGTAACTGACGCTGCTTGATGTAGTTTGAGAATTCAGTTGGTGACATTCTATTGGCTCGTTTTGTGTTTGTTTTCAGCTTGGTTGAGCCAAACTTTGTTTGAGCAAATGACGCAGTCGTGAAGGTTAAAGGAGCAGCTGATTTTGGCAAAAAGGCTGTGGTTGGAGACGCCTCTCTCGTTTTGTAAGGTGGAGTTGGTGAATTGGAGGAATAGGGAGATGAAGACTTGGGGCTAATGGAAATATTGCTCAGAGATGAACTCAGGTTATCGATGGGTTTGAAACACTGAGCCTCAGGGTTGAAAGTCTTGGTCACTTCCTTATCTAATGTGTCTTCTGGAGTGGATGAGTCTGCTGCTTCAGAATATAATATTTTGATGAGTCCCTTCTCTCCAATTCTATAGGATACTTCACCAGGATCGACCCACACAGCCAGGTCCTCGGGTAAATTCTCCTTGATTTCCTTGATCTCCATTCCTGCCTCCCTAGCAGCTCTTTCCAGTACAGGGTCGATGGGGTCACCGGTTTTGATGCACCTGAAAGCTGACCCCTTCATGGGTTTCGTGGGGTACCAGTGACCCTCGAACTTACTCTTGAGGGCCTTCTCCAGCTCTTCCCCAAAAATGTTCACTCTCCTTCTTGGCAGTTTGTTGTACATATATGATATCACAAAGTTGAGAGCTACTTGTATCTCGAGATGCATTGTTTGTGGCTGTGCAGTTGGTACGGGAGCTTCTGTAAAAGAAAAGAAGGTAGGGTGAGAAAAAATCAATGGTAAAATGAATAGAGAGCTATATGCACTTTTGAAGAATATTCTATCATTATTATGCTATGCAGAATCTTGAATAGGATACTAAGATTAGTTGCATATTGGTTATTCCTAGTTTAGAATAATGCAGCTTACTGATTATAATTATATTTATATTACGTTTTTAATAATTATAAAGGGGAAAATTGTATATATTGACTAAAATTTGAATTGAAAATCCAATAAATAATTTAAATATTGAATAAAAATAAAATTGTATGAAGATATTCAAATATTTACTGCAACTCAATTGATAAAAATAACTACACTGAAAATGGTAAAGTAAAATGTATTGATCAAATATGTTTAATCAATGTAATTAGGATAATTAAATCTTATGGAAATAATTCCTTTAATTTCTCTCTTAAATTATTCTATTATTGAACTAAATTTCATTTAAAAACTATAATAGATATTAAAAAAATACATCATATTATTTTAAAATAAAAATAAATAATTATTTTTAATGAATTAAATACATAATTATACATTTTCTCGATGACTGTAGACATTTCACGTACAATTTATGAAACTTGCACGACAAATTCCAAAATAATTATTGATAAAAGTCATGAATACCAAAGTAACTCGTCTCTGTAAGAAGACAAAAATAATATTCCACTAGGGAGGAACTCTTAAAGTGAAGAACATTCATACAATATCTATTTACAGTCAATACAAATAATATTCCACTAGGGAGGAACTCTTAAAGTGAAGAACATTCATACAATATCTATTTACAGTCAATACAAATAATATTCCACTAGGGAGGAACTCTTAAAGTGAAGAACATTCATACAATATCTATTTACAGTCAATACAAATAATATTCCACTAGGGAGGAACTCTTAAAGTGAAGAACATTCATACAATATCTATTTACAGTCAATACAAATAATATTCCACTAGGGAGGAACTCTTAAAGTGAAGAACATTTATACAATATCTATTTACAGTCAATGCAAATAATATTCCACTAGGGATGAACTCTTAAAGTGAAGAACATTCATACAATATCTATTTACAGTCAATACAAATAATATTCCACTAGGGATGAACTTTTAAAGTGAAGAACATTCATACAATATCTATTTACAGTCAATACAAATAATATTCCACTAGGGATGAACTTTTAAAGTGAAGAACATTCATACAATATCTATTTACAGTCAATACAAATAATATTCCACTAGGGAGGAACTCTTAAAGTGAAGAACATTCATACAATATCTATTTACAGTCAATACAAATAATATTCCACTAGGGAGGAACTCTTAAAGTGAAGAACATTCATACAATATCTATTTACAGTCAATACAAATAATATTCCACTAGGGAGGAACTCTTAAAGTGAAGAACATTCATACAATATCTATTTACAGTCAATACAAATAATATTCCACTAGGGATGAACTTTTAAAGTGAAGAACATTCATACAATATCTATTTACAGTCAATACAAATAATATTCCACTAGGGATGAACTTTTAAAGTGAAGAACATTCATACAATATCTATTTACAGTCAATACAAATAATATTCCACTGGGGATGAACTCTTACGGTGAAGAACATTCATACAATATCTATTTACAGTCAATACAAATAATATTCCACTGGGGATGAACTCTTACGGTGAAGAACATTCATGCAATATCTATTTACAGTCAATACAAATAATATTCCACTGGGGATGAACTCTTACGATGAAGAACATTCATACAATATCTATTTACAGTCAATACAAATAATTAAAATAATAACTAAAATGAGGAATAGATTTTCTCTATTCATATCTTTCTTTATTAAAATTACAATTTAAAAAATTGTCCCTAATAAGATTGATCGCAAAAAATTATTTGGATATTAACTAGAGAAAGTAATTATACTGTAAAAAAATTTGAACAAAAAAATTATAATGAATTTCTATTACCTAAATTCAATACTATAATATAATGTTTTCAATTTAATCTAAAAGTATAATTATATTTATGTATATTAGGGTTCATTCAATTACCGGTAATGTCCCTCTACCGACACATTATGGAGGAGAAATGGTAGCTAAAAATAAATGCTAAACTCATTAAAATATATTAAGTTAATTAAAAATTAAATAATGAAGTTGAATTGAACTTAATTTATTGATTTTATTAATCTTTTGTATTCGAATTATTTATATCATGATTATCAATACTTTCAATCACGAATAGTATTATTATGGTATCTATACACATTTAAAATATTATGATTATTGTAATAGCATTAATGTTTCATCTTCAAAAAGTATTGAATGGTCAATAAAGTCTGCTATCTATATTAGTATATAATGCTATTGATTGATAGTATATTTTGCTCTACTAACCAATTTAAGCTGATAAATATAGAAAATAAATATACCAGGCTTGGGCTAAGTTATGAATTATCGGTCAGTACCACTTCTTCGGTAATATAAGAACAAACGATATAAAAATTATTAGATAGCACTGTCTAATAATAATAATTTTTATATAGTTTTTTCTTATATGACCGAAGATGTAGTACTGACCGATATTTCGTAACTTACCTCATTCCTTATAATATTAAATGAAGTAAATAATGGTCACTGGTAGCTTCAATAGTACTTCTTTGATTAATTAGAGCTTAATGAAAAGGCCTAATGATTGTCTTCTTTAAGACTGACGAGAATATCAATTAGAACTTAGTGGTATGAACAGCTCTAAAAAATAACTGGGGTAACTTACGAATTATCGGTCAGTTCCACATCCTCGGTCATATAAGAAAACACGATATTATTCTAATCATTTTTATCGTTAACCATGATATCTGTAGGTATCATGGAAAACGATAAAAATGAACTATTATATCGTTTTTCTTATATGACCGAAGATGTGGAAGTGACCGATAATGTGTAATTTGCCCCTGTTATTGGTGTCACCGTACCTGATATGAGTGAGTCCAGAGTAAAGTGTTGGTGATATTAACACATAGGGAGGAACGAGATGAGAGAGACTGACACTAGGAACCGACACCACAGCAGTTGCTACACGACTGAATGTTGCCACACGCTGGCACCTAGCGGAGAGATGTGGAGGTGGGGAGGGGGTGTGGAGGTGGTGTGGAGGCGGAGTGCAATGGGATTTGAGGGTGATTGGAGGTGGAGTGGAGAGGGAATTGAGACGTATTAAAGGGAGAGTGGAGTGGGAATGGAGGTGGAGTGGGATTGGAGTGAAGAGGAATGGGGGAAGTGGAGAGGGATTGGAGAGAGAGTGTGGAGAGGGATTGTAGGTGGAGAATTGAATGGGAGTAGAGATGGACTATTTGAAATGGAGTATAGTAAGGTGGAGGTGGAATTGGTATAATAATTTACCAATTATTAATTATTCGTTTTCTTTACCATTAATTTTCTTCACTAATATTATATATCAATGCAGTCGTTCTGGCTGAGTGCCCAAAGTTTCAAGGTACCTTTGAAACTAACCTTCAATATCCTCATTTACAGTGCCTTCATTTAGCACCTTCAATACACTGAAGTCTTACCTGTCATTACTTACTAGTACACTAGCTCTATGATTTAAATACCTATTGAGTGGAAACAAGCAAATCTTTGGGTGATGTAGAAAAGGAAAAAATAAATAAAAGAGAACTAATCCCAACTTTGAGGGATTTAATATTAGTTAACGTTACTGTCAGATGCTAATGTGAAGATAGAGGCTTTTCTTTTGCATTATTAAAATAACATTAAAGGTATCGATACATTTGTCTAGTGTAGATACAGTTTGTAAAATTAATTGTTTTGTTTTCATTAAATGCTGTAGATTTATTCATCAGAAATTGTTATTTATATTCCCTTAAAAAGTTGACATCGAATGTTACAATTGAAATAATGTCTTTTTAAATCGAATAATTGGTTTTATTTTTGAATATAAAAGACGTAATATATAATTATTTGTACCATCAGGTAGAAACGGGTTATAATTACAAATATGTTCCAGATTTATATATTATTTATTTGTGTGTAAAACTCCTGATTTAATTAATATCAAATGTTCACTATTATTAAAAGCGTAACTATCAACGTACAAGACATTAAACTTAGAGTCGTGGTTGTGATATTTGTATCTTTATATTGTCAATCATTATAATAAATAAAACAAAATTAGATCTCTGGAATTTTAAATTAAAAGAAATCGGCCAAATTGAGTTTTATGAGAAAATGATAAAACTAAGTATTAAACGATCTTTTCAACTGTAACTATAATTATTTTAGTTAACTGTAACTACGTAATATATGCATATGTTTAATAACACCAGCAATGTATGTAAAATGAAAAAACAAGATTACTCTCTTGGTCTGAATAAGATGTTTCTTGAACTGAAGTTATTTTATTGAGCCAGTTATAGTGATTAATAATAATTTAATATTAATAGACTTTAGAATCAAAGTAAGTAATTATGGCTGCTTCACACATGTCCGGTTTTCATCCGGTCCGGCTCCTCTCAGTGTTTTTTTTATCACTGAGAGGAGCCGGTACTGTGTGAATTAAACCTTTGAAATTAAAGTAACGATATATTTTTTCACTGACACCGAATCACTGAGAGGAGAGTGACCGGACGAATCACTGACATGTGTTATGCAGCCTTCAAGGAGTGAAATCAATTTAGTTGCCATTTTTGCTGTAACACGATAAATGGAGGAATAACTAGAGAAAATAGCACATAATGAATTCAGGTAGAGATGTTCCAATGTCCAGTGAGTTTCAACTAAAGATGTTCAATTTCCTGTTCATGTAAGCGACTAAGGGTGAACTTTAAACTGATTTGTTAACAAAATAGTTTCATACGAAGTGTCCGCGGCTAGTGATTGGTGACCGGGCAACTCTCCGCCACAAAATTCTCCGCAAGGCAATTTGCCACGAGGAGAAATGCCGCTTGGACAATTCGCCATCAGCACGAATCGTGTCGTGATTTCGTTTTATTAGCGTATACATATTTCATTTATTAAAATATTATGAATCTAAACTGCATATTATAAATTCATTATTAAAATTTGGAAGGTCCATTTGAAAAAGTTTTTCTCCCGTTCAAAAGGAAAATTGACTTTCGTACATTCGTATTATAGCATTGGTTAAAAATTAAATTGTCTAAAGGGCCGTACACACGTAGGGATTTTTAAGTCTTTCCACAAGATTTTTTGTTAAGCTCCTCCTACTTTTTCCACGAGAATATAAGAAAACGCGATATATTAATTATTTGTTTTAATGGTTATCCATGATACCTACAGGTATCATGGATACCAACTGAAATAAATAATAATTAAAACGTTTTTTCTTATATTTCTCGTCGAAAAAGTAGGAGGAGCTTAGCAAAAAGTCTGGCGGAAATACCTAAAAAACCATACGTGTGTACGGCCCTTTCTATGCCTTAGATATTTTGCTAACATTTCATTGAGTTTTAATTGTTCCATTTCAAGAAGGGCTTCTTCTTCTGGCAGGGGGCCTTTTTAAAATTAAAATTAAATAGTTCTAGTGCACCAAGGAGTTTTATACTGAAAGGATGGAAGGAGGGGAGGGGGTTCCTTGTTCCCCAAACTGTTGTAATTTGAACAGCAAGATCCTCGCACTACACAAACCATGTATGTATTTTGCAAACTGTACATAAAAAACGTACCGGACAAACCTATTTTTGTTACCTACATGTATTGTTATTACAAGGAGAAATAATTAAATTATTACAATGTTTGACATGAGTCTCATTTTAAATAGAATATTATATCTATTATTTTCTGTTTTTGAGGTGAAACATAGGAAAACATTAGAAAAAAGTTGAAGTAAAAAATTACAGATAAAGTGTTAATAATGCGAAAATTATTAAAGTGGTACTAGTTTGTTTTAATTATAGTTTGAAGGTTCTCTTCTCTCTAATTAACATTTATCTAGATATTTTTTTTAAATTGTGTACAGTTAAAGTTATATAACATATAACAGTCAACAGAAAAGAAATTGATCTTGTAATCGCTTCGTAATTAATTATATAAGAAATATCCAAACTCAACCATCATTGTCCGACTTTCAGAGATTAAATAGAAGAAAAAGATTAAAAAAGTAACTTTTCATCATATTATTGTAAATTTAATGGTAAAAAGGTATTTGGTACATTTTTAGGTACCAAAATGCTATTTCTATGGTAATGGTATTTAAATAACGGTATATTTAGCCATTTATAACAGTCTAAAGCTTTCTAAGACTTTGTTATTGTTTTGAATTTGTTAGCAATTGATGATACTTTTTCTTTGCTTGAATTTCGGAGGGTAGAAGAAACTTCTTGATGAATATCTTAAGTTATATATTATAATAAACTGTAGAACCAACTATGAAATGGTTTGCAGTCTTATAACCAGTAACCTTAGTTCTAATGAATAGAGTAATAAAAAAATTAGAGTGGAGGGGACCTTTAAACAAAGTTAAGGTCGATAAACAAATAGAGCTACTGTATCAGCCCAGTCACCACTTCAGTGTTAGAGAAAACGGTGTTAGTGTACTAGTACAAAAGTACTAAATATAAAGTGCTAACTAGTACAAAGTGAATTTATACTAGACCAAGCTAGCCTGGTATATAACTCTGGTCAACAACAAGGGTTTTCTGTATCATATACAGGGTGGCGCAAAAAAAGGAAACCCATTTTCAAACTAGTTTATTTTACAAACTATCAAACTTAGAAAATTTCTAAAATTACAGTTTTATTCATTTACTTTTCTGCATCTATCTTGATGATTTGTTAAAAGTTACGACAAAAATTAAACATCCTGCAGCGAATTAAAAAAAGGTAAATAAAATGGGCTTGCACGAGGACGAAATATACGAAAAAAAGTCATGAGGTATACTTCATTTTATATGGATATAAAAACAATAAATTCCACTACTACTACTACACAAATCAAAGAAAATAGAAAGTAATTACCATATGAAATTTGGTTTTTGAGATAAAATTGATATCTTTATAAAATCAGTTCGGCGTTAAATTTTATCTCCTATTCGAAACCCTCAAAATGCAGCTTTCAAAAGAACGAAGAGTTTTTGTTATGACAATTTTTTTAAACACTGGAAGCTTTACACAGGTTCAACCTCATTTTGAACAACGCTTTCTGGAAAAATTTCCACCAACTATAAAACTCTATTGACAAATGTTAATAAGTCCAAAACTGAAGAAACCACTTTAAATTTAAACAAAAAAGAGTTATCATGTCGCAGGAGAAAAGAATGAACACATGAAAACATTAATCTTTTTCAGGAACATCTTATTGAGAACCCAAAAATATCAATCAGAAAGTAAGGATTAGATTTCATTTAAGAGACATTTCACCGAATTGTTAAACACGATGTGAAGTATCATCCTTTGAAGATGCATGTAAGGCTCGAACTCTTAGAACTGATTTATCGCACCGTCTAAATTTTGCAAAATTGTTTCTGCAAAGAAATGCACATTTTGTAGAAGATATAGTGATTGGTTATGAAGATGTATTTCCATGAATGAAAGAGTCAATAACAAAAACTTTAATTTAATGAAAAATAATAGGATTTAATTTTTACTTCTACCATATGGAAATAAATTATTCCTATTATGAACTTTTTTGAGTTTTTCGTCCTCGCGCAAGCCCTTTTTATTAACCTTTTTTTAATTCGCTGCAGGATGTTTGAATTTTGTCGTAACTCTTAACAGACCATCAAGATAGATGCAGAAAAAGTAAACGAATAAAACTGTGTTTTTGGAAAATTTCTATCTTTGATAGTTTGAAAAATATACTGGTTTGAGAATGGGTTTCCTTTTTTTTGCGCCACCCTGTATTGTCTCTTTTTCATTTCTTACCATGTTTACAATTTTCTCACACTAATTTTCCTGTGGTAAGTTGTACCTATAGAACCCAAGTCATGATAGTGAAATATTTTAGATTGTTAATTAAATAAAGATAAAATATAAGTTAATTATGAACAAGGAGCAGCAATTACAGTTAGCACTCTAATCACATGGACATAGAGGCTATAGTACAGATAGCACACTAATCACATGGACATAGAGGCTATAGTACAGATAGCACACTAATCACATGGACATAGAGGCTATAGTACAGATAGCACTCTAATCACATGGACATAGAGGCTATAGTACAGATAGCACTCTAATCACATGGACATAGAGGCTATAGTACAGATAGCACTCTAATCACATGGACATAGAGGCTATAGTACAGATAGCACTCTAATCACATGGACATAGAGGCTATAGTACAGATAGCACACTAATCACATGGACATAGAGGCTATAGTACAGATAGCACACTAATCACATGGACATAGAGGCTATAGTACAGATAGCACTCTAATCACATGGACATAGAGGCTATAGTACAGATAGCACTCTAATCACATGGACATAGAGGCTATAGTACAGATAGCACTCTAATCACATGGACATAGAGGCTATAGTACAGATAGCACTCTAATCACATGGACATAGAGGCTATAGTACAGATAGCACACTAATCACATGGACATAGAGGCTATAGTACAGATAGCACACTAATCACATGGATATAGAGGCACTTACCAGAGTCTGGTGTCAAAATATACGACAGAATGAATGTTTGACCTTGAAAGATTGAAATTAAAATTCACAAGTAGATCACTATTAATCTGTCATTATCTAGTTTATAAATGACCATAAATATAATTTACAAAAATGTTATTATGAAAATAAACAATAATTTCATTTATTGACAAATTATTCTTACAGTGCCCTGTCATCCGTACCTTCACCTCTCTACCCTTACGGTAGAGTAAGGTGAACTAATACCCTTACGGTAGAGTAAGGTGAACCAATACCCTTACGGTAGAGTAAGGTGAATCCCTTACCCTTACGGTAGAGTAAGGTGAACCAATACCCTTACGGTAGAGTAAGGTGAACCATTGCCCTTACGGTAGAGTAAGGTGAACCATTGCCCTTACGGTAGAGTAAAGTGAACCAATACCCTTACGGTAGAAGAAGGTGAATCCCTTACCCTTACGGTAGAGTAAGGTGAATCCCTTACCCTTACGGTAGAGTAAGGTGAATCTATTACCCTTACGGTAGAGTAAGGTGAATCCCTTACCCTTACGGTAGAGTAAGGTGAATCCCTTACCCTTACGGTAGAGTAAGGTGAATCCCTCACCCTTACGGTAGAGTAAGGTGAATCCCTTACCCTTACGGTAGAGTAAGGTGGATCCCTCACCCTTACGGTAGAGTAAGGTGAATCCCTTACCCTTACGGTAGAGTAAGGTGAATCCCTTACCCTTACGGTAGAGTAAGGTGAATCCCTCACCCTTACGGTAGAGTAAGGTGAATCCCTTACCCTTACGGTAGAGTAAGGTGAATCCCTTACCCTTACGGTAGAGTAAGGTGAATCCCTTACCCTTACGGTAGAGTAAGGTGAATCCCTTACCCTTACGGTAGAGTAAGGTGAATCCCTTACCCTTACGGTAGAGTAAGGTGAATCCCTTACCCTTACGGTAGAGTAAGGTGAATCCCTTACCCTTACGGTAGAGTAAGGTGAATCCCTCACCCTTACGGTAGAGTAAGGTGAATCCCTTACCCTTACGGTAGAGTAAGGTGAATCCCTCACCCTTACGGTAGAGTAAGGTGAATCCCTTACCCTTACGGTAGAGTAAGGTGAATCCCTCACCCTTACGGTAGAGTAAGGTGAATCCCTTACCCTTACGGTAGAGTAAGGTGAATCCCTTACCCTTACGGTAGAGTAAGGTGAATCCCTCACCCTTACGGTAGAATAAGGTGAATCCCTTACCCTTACGGTAGAGTAAGGTGAATCCCTTACCCTTACGGTAGAGTAAGGTGAATCCCTTACCCTTACGGTAGAGTAAGGTGAATCCCTCACCCTTACGGTAGAGTAAGGTGAATCCCTTACCCTTACGGTAGAGTAAGGTGAATCCCTCACCCTTACGGTAGAGTAAGGTGAATCCCTCACCCTTACGGTAGAGTAAGGTGAATCCCTCACCCTTACGGTAGAGTAAGGTGAATCCCTTACCCTTACGGTAGAGTAAGGTGAATCCCTCACCCTTACGGTAGAGTAAGGTGAATCCCTCACCCTTACGGTAGAGTAAGGTGAATCCCTCACCCTTACGGTAGAGTAAGGTGAATCCCTTACCCTTACGGTAGAGTAAGGTGAATCCCTTACCCTTACGGTAGAGTAAGGTGAATCCCTTACCCTTACGGTAGAGTAAGGTGAATCCCTTACCCTTACGGTAGAGTAAGGTGAATCCCTTACCCTTACGGTAGAGTAAGGTGAATCCCTCACCCTTACGGTAGAGTAAGGTGAATCCCTTACCCTTACGGAAGAGTAAGGTGAATCCCTTACCCTTACGGTAGAGTAAGGTGAATCCCTTACCCTTACGGTAGAGTAAGGTGAATCCCTTACCCTTACGGTAGAATAAGGTTAAATGTCCTGAAGAGACTCTGTCAGTCGATTCGTTCGTGACGTCACTCCTCTTCTTGTGACGTAAATAGCTACGTCAGAACTCTGACTCTTTAACTTTGGTAAAGACGCAAATACCTTTGAAAGACTACCTTGTAATTACCTGAAGAAGGTGATGGTATCTTCCCCACCAGTCACCTTCTCTTCACCCATCATTGGGTGTTTTGTAGCTCCTAAGAGCTATGAGAGTTGTTTTAATACTGCTACATTCCCTTTAAGCCTCTGGCCTCTCTCACTCTCTTCGCCCACGTTTGTTACTCGCATGTGTGGCCGTGAGTGGGAATGGGAATATAGTGCAATATAAGAGCAATTGGGAATATAGTGCAATGTAAGAGCAATTGGGAATATAGTGCAATGTAAGAGCAATTGGGAATATAGTGCAATGTAAGAGCAATTGGGAATATAGTTCAATGTAAGAGCAATCGGGAATGTATTGGAACCGGGAATATAAGAATATTCACATATTAAACATGTTACCAATCAAATATTAAACATGTTACCAATCACATATTAAACATGTTACCAATCACATATTAAACATGTTACCAATCTCATATCAAACATGTTACCAATCACATATCAAACATGTTACCAATCACATATCAAACATGTTACCAATCACATATTAAACATGTTACCAATCACATATTAAACATGTTACCAATCACATATTAAACATGTTACCAATCACATATCAAACATGTTACCAATCACATATTAAACATGTTACCAATCACATAATAAACATGTTACCAATCACATAATATATATGTTACCAATCACATAATAAATATGTTACCAATCACATAATAAATATGTTACCAATCACATAATAAATATGTTACCAATCACATATTAAACATGTTACCAATCACATAATAAATATGTTACCAATCACATATTAAACATGTTACCAATCACATATTAAACATGTTACCAATCACATAATAAATATGTTACCAATCACATAATAAATATGTTACCAATCACATATTAAACATGTTACCAATCACATAATAAATATGTTACCAATCACATAATAAATATGTTACCAATCACATATTAAACATGTTACCAATCACATAATAAATATGTTACCAATCACATATTAAACATGTTACCAATCACATATTAAACATGTTACCAATCACATAATAAATATGTTACCAATCACATAATAAACATGTTACCAATCACATATTAAACATGTTACCAATCACATATTAAACATGTTACCAATCACATAATAAATATGTTACCAATCACATATTAAACATGTTACCAATCACATAATAAACAGGTTACCAATCACATAATAAATATGTTACCAATCACATATTAAACATGTTACCAATCACATAATAAACAGGTTACCAATCACATAATAAATATGTTACCAATCACATATTAAACATGTTAACAATCACATAATAAACAGGTTACCAATCACATAATAAATATGTTACCAATCACATAATAAATATATTACCAATCACATAATAAATATGTTACCAATCACATAATAAATATGTTACCGCTAATTGAGTTACTTACTGCTGTTACTGGTGTAGTTACTTACTGCTGTTACTGGTGTAGTTACTTACTGCTGTTACTGGTGTAGTTACTTACTGCTGTTACTAGTGTAGTTACTTACTGCTGTTACTGGTGTAGTTACTTACTGCTGTTACTGGTGTAGTTACTTACTGCTGTTACTGGTGTAGTTACTTACTGCTGTTACTGGTGTAGTTACTTACTGCTGTTACTGGTGTAGTTACTTACTGCTGTTACTGGTGTAGTTACTTACTGCTGTTACTGGTGTAGTTACTTACTGCTGTTACTGGTGTAGTTACTTACTGCTGTTACTGGTGTAGTTACTTACTGCTGTTACTGGTGTAGTTACTTACTGCTGTTACTGGTGTAGTTACTTACTGCTGTTACTGGTGTAGTTACTTACTGCTGTTACTGGTGTAGTTACTTACTGCTGTTACTGGTGTAGTTACTTACTGCTGTTACTGGTGTAGTTACTTACTGCTGTTACTGGTGTAGTTACTTACTGCTGTTACTGGTGTAGTTACTTACTGCTGTTACTAGTGTAGTTACTTACTGCTGTTACTGGTGTAGTTACTTACTGCTGTTACTGGTGTAGTTACTTACCGCTGTTACTGGTGTAGTTACTTACTGCTGTTACTGGTGAAGTTACTTACTGCTGTTACTGGTGTAGTTACTTACTGCTGTTACTAGTGTAGTTACTTACTGCTGTTACTGGTGTAGTTACTTACTGCTGTTACTAGTGTAGTTACTTACTGCTGTTACTGGTGGAGTTACTTACTGCTGTTACTGGTGTAGTTACTTACTGCTGTTACTGGTGTAGTTACTTACTGCTGTTACTAGTGTAGTTACTTACTGCTGTTACTGGTGTAGTTACTTACTGCTGTTACTGGTGTAGTTACTTACTGCTGTTACTGGTGTAGTTACTTACTGCTGTTACAGGTGTAGTTACTTACTGCTGTTACTGGTGTAGTTACTTACTGCTGTTACTGGTGTAGTTACTTACTGCTGTTACTGGTGTAGTTACTTACTGCTGTTACTGGTGTAGTTACTTACTGCTGTTACTGGTGTAGTTACTTACTGCTGTTACTGGTGTAGTTACTTACTGCTGTTACTGGTGTAGTTACTTACTGCTGTTACTGGTGTAGTTACTTACTGCTGTTACTGGTGTAGTTACTTACTGCTAATACTGGTGTAGTTACTTACTGCTGTTACTAGTGTAGTTACTTACTGCTGTTACTGGTGTAGTTACTTACTGCTGTTACTGGTGTAGTTACTTACTGCTGTTACTGGTGTAGTTACTTACTGCTGTTACTGGTGTAGTTACTTACTGCTGTTACTGGTGTAGTTACTTACTGCTGTTACTGGTGTAGTTACTTACTGCTGTTACTGGTGTAGTTACTTACTGCTGTTACTGGTGTAGTTACTTACTGCTGTTACTGGTGTAGTTACTTACTGCTGTTACTGGTGTAGTTACTTACTGCTGTTACTGGTGTAGTTACTTACTGCTGTTACTGGTGTAGTTACTTACTGCTGTTACTGGTGTAGTTACTTACTGCTGTTACTGGCGTAGTTACTTACTGCTGTTACTGGTGTAGTTACTTACTGCTGTTACTGGTGTAGTTACTTACTGCTGTTACTGGTGTAGTTACTTACTGCTGTTACTGGTGTAGTTACTTACTGCTGTTACTGGTGTAGTTACTTACTGCTGTTACTGGTGTAGTTACTTACTGCTGTTACTAGTGTAGTTACTTACTGCTGTTACTGGTGTAGTTACTTACTGCTGTTACTGGTGTAGTTACTTACTGCTGTTACTGGTGTAGTTACTTACTGCTGTTACTGGTGTAGTTACTTACTGCTGTTACTGGTGTAGTTACTTACTGCTGTTACTGGTGTAGTTACTTACTGCTGTTACTGGTGTAGTTACTTACTGCTGTTATTGGTGTAGTTACTTACTGCTGTTACTGGTGTAGTTACTTACTGCTGTTACTGGTGTAGTTACTTACTGCTGTTACTGGTGTAGTTACTTACTGCTGTTACTGGTGTAGTTACTTACTGCTGTTACTGGTGTAGTTACTTACTGCTGTTACTGGTGTAGTTACTTACTGCTGTTACTGGTGTAGTTACTTACTGCTGTTACTGGTGTAGTTACTTACTGCTGTTACTGGTGTAGTTACTTACTGCTGTTACTGGTGTAGTTACTTACTGCTGTTACTGGTGTAGTTACTTACTGCTGTTACTGGTGTAGTTACTTACTGCTGTTACTGGTGTAGTTACTTACTGCTGTTACTGGTGTAGTTACTTACTGCTGTTACTGGTGTAGTTACTTTGTCGTTGGCAATAAGTAACTGTACCACTAAGCTCTATTATGCTGTAAAGATCTACAGAGAGACTATTCAAATAATTGATTATTTACTTAAGTATTATATTCTATGTACAGTCAAAGAGAAGTTTATATATAATGATTTTTTTACAATTTAATAATTTCACATTTACAAAAAAAAACTTTATTAATTATAAAGATTTATTGTAATATATGTCGAGTATACGACGACAAATTTGTAAGATTTGAAAGTAGGAGTACGTAATTCTTAAATAAGGAACATGCAATGACTCTTTTCTCTGATAGTACATCATCATAGTGACTCTTTTCTCTGATAGTACATCATCACAGTGACTCTTTTCTCTGATAGTACATCATCACAGTGACTCTTTTCTCTGATAGTACATCATCACAGTGACTCTTTTCTCTGATAGTACATCATCACTGTGACTCTTTTCTCTGATAGTACATCATCACAGTGACTCTTTTCTCTGATAGTACATCATCACAGTGACTCTTTTCTCTGATAGTACATCATCACAGTGACTCTTTTCTCTGATAGTACATCATCACAGTGACTCTTTTCTCTGATAGTACATCATCACAGTGACTCTTTTCTCTGATAGTACATCATCACTGTGACTCTTTTCTCTGATAGTACATCATCACAGTGACTCTTTTCTCTGATAGTACATCATCACAGTGACTCTTTTCTCTGATAGTACATCATCACAGTGACTCTTTTCTCTGATAGTACATCATCACAGTGACTCTTTTCTCTGAT